>APFE031716579.1:0-35852 GCA_000404065.3 Pinus taeda
TTTGTGTTTTTTTTATTGTTTTTTTTTTAATATTTGAATTTTGTTTTGCTTTTGTATTTGTGTTTTTTTTATTGTTTTTTTTTTCAATATTTGAATTTTTTGTCATGTTTTTTATGTTTTATTATTTTTTTTCTCGGTAAAAGACTATTCTATTTCTATTAACTGGTAAACTGAATAAAATTACAAGAGGGGGCAGCTACAGAAGCCTGCTCATCATATATGTTACAAAAATTCCCCATCATAGAAGAGTTGGGGATCTCATTAAAGCAAACAACCAGATAGACAGAACAGACAGCCAAATTCATTGGCATTACAAAAAAACTGAGAGAGAGAGTACTGAAACTAAGCATATGACTAGTAACCCTGAGAGTACTAGACCAAGACATTAGCATACGCCGCGGCTGGAGACTTCTCAAAACTGAGCCAAACGCCCGAAGCAGGCTTCCAAAAATCAAAAAGTGCTAACTCAAGAGCCATATGTTCAACTGTCCTCTTCCCCCTGTGTCTCCTCGGCTTGCTGACACGCGTCGTCGTGGCTGAGCCCATCTTTTTCATGCAACACGTTGCCCTCCTGGTCTTTGTCGGTGTTTCCAGCGTCAGGGTCCAGGATTAGGTTGATGCAGTCACTCACGGGAGGAATTAGGGAGGGCGAGTCGACCTAAATCACTGGTTCAACATCCTTTTTAGCGGCCATGGCGAATTGGGCAGAGGAACGCTCACTGCTATTGGAAGAATTGGGGTCAATGCAGGAAATTGGAGGCACCTGGTTGATTTCCTCTGTCATAAGGATGGTTATCTGGGCTGAAATCAGAGGGCGGTTCAGGTTTCTATGGAATTTAAAGTGGGTGGATTGGAAAGCGTTGTTGAGTATCGGATGGCGAGTGGGGTTACTTGCAGGAGGATCCTCAGGGGAAGAAGTGAGGTTGATGGTGGTGAGCAGAGGAGTGGACTGAGGGCGAGCAAAGGGTCGTTTGCTGCTGCCAGGTCTTTCCCCGAAGCGAGAAAGCTTCCCAGGGCGCTTCATGGTACAAACAGTGACTATGACTTTCAGCGAGACAGTGCAGAAACTAGAATTGTGCCTCAGAGCACCCAAGGACCCCGAACCGAATCGATAAACAAAGCAGAAGACAATGGAAACACTAAACCGAGAAACAAAGCCGGAATAACTGAGATAACCGCGAATGAAGCACTTACCCCAAACTGTTGACGGAATTCCAGAGCGAAGAACACAGGACGAGTAGAAGGGCTGCCAATTCGAGCCAGAACCAGCTCGAATTTCCCCTCTGAGGCGGGGCTCCCTCGCGACCTCACCCACAGAACTCACAACAAACCGAACAGAGTAGTCTTCGACCGAATGCATGATGGAATAATCACTGAGTCGCTGCCTGTAAATACTACTCCACAGACTGCATCGGGCTTCGTTCACCATTGATGGCACTGTCCTGCGCTGTGCCAAGGCCATAAAAACCATCTCCCCGCCTCCGTTCTTCGTCTGAGGCTCCACGCTGCAAAGCAGGTGGCGGCATCATGCGTTTTAAGTGTGCATGAATGCCATTTAAGGCACGATAATCACCCGAATCCGGGAGTTTTAAGTTTTATTATTATTTTCAATATTTGATTTTTTTTTTTTGTATTTTTGCGTTTTTTTAAATATTTGAATTTTTTTTCTTATGTATTTTCATTATATATATTATATATATATATATATATATATAATATATTATAATATATATATATATATATATATAGGGGTAGTGTTGATGTTTGGTCTTACAACCCGATCCATTATGTGCAATTTGAATAGTTGACTTTTAAATTTTCGTTATAAATTAAATTGAGTTTGTCCCACAGATGGGCTATTTCAATGGTTGGTCCTTTAAGTTTTCACTTACATTGCGTTGACTCTCACTACATTGTGTGTCATTTTCAAATGTATCAAGTTGTGTGAGGGCTAACATTTCAACAATCGTATACATTTTAAGCATTTTTAAAAAATTATCATTGGTAATAACTCTTTCATTCGGTGTTCATTTTTTAAGTTTTTATAGGTCATAAATTTTTCCATATGTCATGCTTAACAATATTTTGAAAATTAAGATTGTTGTGTAATCAAATCTTTGGTTTTAATTCCATGGTTGAAAAATTGTCAACATTTTTTAATGTTTTTCTAAGTCCGTGATTTTTTATCCTTTGATGTTATCATGAAAACAATTATAAATATTTTTTCTTAGCACCATGCTTGAAAATTGTTGGAATTTTAAGGTTTTTCAAAGAAGTGATATTTTAAATTTAATATCATGCTTAAAAACCGTTGGAATTTTAAGGGCTTTCAAAGACGTGATATTTTATCATTAATGTCATGCTTGAAAATCATTGGAAATTTAAAGTTTTTCAGAGTCACGATATTTTGTTTTTAATGTCATTACTAAAAAGTGTTGAAAATGTACCCTGAAAAACAAACAAACAACAAAAAAAGCGTTATTCCCGCATCAACACTTTTCGATTTCAAGGTGTTTTATGCACCAAACAAAATGGCTTTTATTTTAAAAAATATTGAAAATTTACTCTGAAAAATAAACCAAAAAACTTTATTCTGGCATCAACGCTTTTTGATTTCAAGGTGTTTTTTATGTTTTTTTGGGATTTTTGGGCTCGAGTACCCGTTTTGAGGTAATAGTTCATGTTTGATCAATAACTATGTTAGACGGGTATGGAGGAAAAGTTATGGAATAGTCTCAAGGGTATGGAAGCCAAGTAGAGGCCTAATCTAAGCTTAGATGACAATTTTGCTAAATTCGGGCTCAAAACAGGCTACTACAGGGTTTCCTATAGTACTACTACACAATGTGTTGTTTTACTACAAGAAATAGGCCGAAAGCTTAGGAGATGGTAGGAAAGGTAGAATGAAGTATGGGAAAGGTGTCTGATGGAGAAATAAGGCATGGAGTAGGTGAACATTGTCAAAGGCTCAATCAGATGCTTCAAGATGGTTGGATTTTCTCAATGGAAATGAAAATTTTGCTTACAAAACAAGAATTCAGATTTAGGGTTTAGTGGACTTTGGCAGCATGGGTGGATAAGACTTGGATGAAGCGAATGAGATGAGGTCTCCCTACAAATTAGAATCTCCTGCAACAATATACACTCTTGTCTTTATTTATGAACAATTCATCTATACATGGAAAAGATTTATTGAAAGGAGGAAAACAAACTTATTATTATTATCTAATGGCTAAGTTCATGAATGGAAGTGATTTGAAACCATAGCAAAACTTAAGAGGCCAAAATGACATTGATTGAAAATAATCCTAAGAAACACAAAGGCAATAATCTATTCATCAAGAAACCCTAGATTGTGTAGTAATCAAACAAGAAATATGTTTTTGGACTGTGTGAAGGGAGCCCTCAACTCACGATCCAATAAGGTAGATGAGGTGAAAGCCACTCCCACAATATTTTCTGAAGTGTTTACTGTCACTATGATACCACTAATCTAACTATCCACAAATTGAAGCAAACTAGTTAATCACCCAAATACTTGTAGATTAACAAAACCAACATCACTTCAGCAGCTAACTATGAATGTAAGCTAAGCATACATGTACAAAAAGAGAAACCTCTGCTGCTAGGGTAGGGCCCTAACCCAATAGCTTCATCCCTTTGAGTCAACTCAGTGATGGATCAAGAGAATTCTTCTCAATTTCTTTAAAATATCAAAAATACATAAGAGTCATCAATCATAGTGTCTTAGCTTGAAAATGCCTCTTGGCTACAACAAAAAAAGTCCAATCCTAATGAGGCTCTAGAAATTTTTATTTATACAATTGAAGCTACCAACGACTTCCTTAAATATAGGGAGGCTTCGTTCCCAACTCGAGATCAACTGGTCTTCAACTATCATTAGCTTGTCTTCCAATGACCTTAATGACTTGGCTACTTGTAACTTTGAGCTGATGAGATCTAGTGGAGGAATATTCGAGTGAGTGAAGAGTTAAGGAGGGAGATCTAATCTCCTAAAATCCATCTTGCTTGTCTACTTCGATTTCTTGCACTTTAATTAGCCAAAATTTGCTCTAAAGCCTTCAATCAATGCACATTAGACCACAAGACATGACATCTCATCTTTACCCTTCTCACTAAGAAAAATATAATAAAACATGTAAATAAATGTGAGAAAAGTTTATTTTAATAAGATGGATAGTGGCATTAAGGTCCATATAATTTACCCATTGATGAGACTCATCATCACCCCCCTAATTAAAGTGTTTCTCATCCTCTGAGCAACTCAATCTATGTCCACATATTTCATTGCTTTGGTCACCTCCCTAAAATTTCAGGCTTCCGTTGTTGTATCCTCATCTTGTGGATAAAATCTTGCATGCTTCTCTATTTCCTACCACTGATTTCTTTTTCTTTCTTCTTCTTCCTTTCTCCCTTCTAACATACCCAAGAGAAATGGTGGACTGAGTTTCAAGCCAATCCATTTGACTTTGAGTCTCTGCAGTGTCTTCTTATACAGTGGGGTCCTTTCTAGTGCATCCCTCATTCTTTTAGGGGAATGATACTCGTTGATCTTTAGGCTGTAGGGTAAGGTGTTCCATCTCCTTTGGCATGCTTACTGGCTTTCATCCCCTAACAATCTCAAAGTGTCCTCAGAATGAGTGACTGCTTGCTCTTGTGTAGCTAGGTATCTTGGTGCAAGTTGGGGATCATTGGCGATGAGGTTGTGGGTGCTAATGATAGCCATAGATTTTCTATATTCTTCTCTGATGTAAAGGGGATATGTTTCTTCTCTTTCCAATACCCTTTTTACTTCCTTAGCCCTGGCCTCCTCATGACTCATCCATAATGCCAAGACCATCAGTTGTAAGTCCCCTCGCTTTGGATTGGGGTCCCACACATTCAAATCTATTAAGGCCAAGTTATGTAGGTAGAATTCAGATATCTTGGTCGTGTCCTCCAAGGTACTTTGGTAATAGATCTCAATGAACCGCCTATAGTCCTAGAAAGGCATAGTCCCTCATAGTGCTAGGGTTTCTATCTGAAACCGCACTTATTTTTCTTTGAGGTACAAGGAATATGATTTTGTTGGTATCCTGCACTGGAGTGCATCCATGGAGAGACTTGCCATAGCTGCGAATTGGTTATCTTTATCTTGTACTTGCCTCCTTAGCCATTTGTTCACAACCTCTAGTTGAGATTTCATCACTCTTTCCCTGTCTCTTACCTCACTCAACTCTCTACCCATCTCTAACGGCTTCTCCTCCATATGGCCCACATCCTCTACAATTTTCTATTTAGCAATTTGCATCTAGCGATGTGTCCTTGCTCTCTCCTTTTCAAGCTCAAAGAATAGAGGAATGGAAAAATTTTGTGGTATTATTTTTTCTCCCTCAATGACTCTATAATAGGAGTTGAGATTTGTCTGTGGGCTAGGTTCCTGTAGCTCTTGGGACTCTCCTTTTACTGTCTTTTGAGTATTTTTCTCCCCTTGTACTTGTGTTGTTGCTTCTTTTCCTTCCCTTTGCCATTTATTTCCTTCTTGTTCCTGTTTCTGTGTTTCCTATAGTTTTGACATAGTTTCCTGTAGGACTATCTGTGTTTCCTATAAGAGACCTTTCCCTTTCTAAAAATGGGTCAAAGGTTCTTTAATTTATTTTGCTGAGGTTGACCTAGTGACAGGCCTCCTAACATAGGTGATTGGTGACCTTGGGGAAGCTTGTTTTGATGTGCCCTCTTCACCTCTCATTCCTAGAGGGACTATCTTTTCTTGTTCTCTTGGTGAGTCCTCAATGATTGTAGGAGTCTTCATAGGTGTTTGAGGTCTCCCTTGTTTTATCCTAATGCTCTTCCTTGTTCTTAAGTATAGGGGAGTTTTCCTCTGCCTCTTTCCTTTTGATTTTATAGGTGTACTTAGAGCAGTAAAGGTAGTATTTGCCTCCTATGTGGGCTCAGGAGACACTCTTGGGGATTCCTCTCCTTCTTTGTTATGTATTTCAAGACTTGATCCATCCTTTTGTGCTTCTTCCGTAACTTTTCTTCCTTTGTGTCATTTATTTCTATCTCCTCTTCTTCCTCTGGTTCTTCTTCTTCTTCTTCTCCATTCTCCTCTTCTTCAGAGTCTTCTTCCTCTTCTTCAGGCTCTTCTCGTTCTTATTCTTCTCATTCTTCTTCCTCTTTCTCACCAATAGAAGTAGGGTCTCTTTCATACTCAATGGCTTTAATTACATATTCTTTGTTCATGTTTGCAAATGTTGACCACATAATAGGGATTCTTAGTTGGCTTAGGGAATCTTCTAGAATGAGCTTGATCAGTTCATGATGTGCTCGTTGCTGATGCTTCCATTCTTGTACTTTGATGATCATGTCTATCACTAATTGCAATAAAAAGTAGGGCACACTAAGTCTTATATGAGGAGGTAACTCTTCTCCAAATATTAGCTCATGGAGGAGTCTAAACTAGTAACCATAGACTATAATGAGCATTCCCTCACAAGAAATATAATTGAGAATGTGATAGCTTACTTCATCCCAAGAATATGGAATGCTCTCCCTTCTAATCCCATTTTTTCTCTCAATCCATTCCTCATCTTCCAAGAAAAAGTTCTTCTTGGAAAGGGTGTTGCTAGCTTTATCCTCTTTTCTCCATTGTAAACCTATAGGAAGTGTAATAATTTCTCTAATGCTCTCAGTGGTAATTTTTACTGAAAATCCTCTCACTACAGCACTGGCACTAACTCTATCTTGAGGTATGAGTGATATTGTAAATTCCCTAGCTATATCATCATCATATACCCTAAGTAACTCGAAGTATCCCAACCATTGATGCCTTGTAAATATTTCTACCACGGGAGGATGTTGATGTATTCTAGTTGTTCTGGTGGGCTCCCTTCTGTTGAAACCCCTTGTCATCTTCTCTCTCTCCCAATCTGATTGTATGAAGTTTTGGTGGATATATCTTAAGAGTTTTTCTAGGTGATGAGGGTTTATAGTTTAGGAAGGTGATGACTATAATTCTCCCTTTACTCTACACAATCCTCCAAACAATTATGCCTATCTCTATGCACACTGTAATTACTAAAAAAATGACAATTTCTTTTATTTTTCTCTTTACAAATGAAAGCACAAAGGATATGGCACCTACCTCTCACTGCAATTCCTTGGTCGAGGAGAATTCTTGAATAATTGGGCCATAGGCACCCCCTCACAACATTTTTGACAATTCTCACTATTTCCTGTAGTTTTCTTGTGTTTTCTGTAGGTTTTCACTATAGGATGGCTGAGACTATATTTCCTTTTGATGGCTCCTCCAGGTGGTCCCAGCTCTCAGAATCTCAAAATGAACAATATCTTGCATGAAAGTTAGGGAATATTTCTATTTATGGTCAATTTCATTGAGTGATGTGATGGCTCGCTGAGTACGTATTTCTCCTTTTGCACTGTTGGCCCACTATTAGTTATCATGCAATCCTTTCCTCGTAATCACCCACTCCTGTACAATGTAAATCGACCACCTTTCTGATTGATTCACTTTGATGTGACCTTGCCATGTGTTTAGTTTACTAGCACTTAAGGGAGCTGACCATTAAGGGAGAAATTCGATAAGTATGATTCTTGTGAGAAAAGATAGTCCTTGAGATGATCAACTTCACAATTCCATGACTTCGTGAGATATGGACATTCCCAACCTGAGCTTGATGTGAAATATTTTCATGAAGACGAATGAACTGTAACAGATTCTTGAATTCGATCATAAGTGAAATTTTGAAAATTTGCAAGATCACACCCAGAATACAAAAATAATTTTAGACAGGAATTCACATCAAATGAAACCATGCAGATAGACGAATTGTGCGAGAAAAAGAAGATCTGATTTAGTTTGGGGGGCTTACCAGAGTCTCAAGATCCTGACATAACCATCAATGGAAGTTGAAGTTCCTTGACTCCTTGGCAGGTCCTAGAACTTTCCAGAATTGTAGAATCAAATTTTGAAGCCTGAACCAGATCATGCATGGCTTGAGGGTGTCCATTGTTGCTAATTTCAAAACTTCTCTCCAGATGGAAGCCATCTTTATCATAGGTTTCACCAATTGTTTCATCTTCAACAACAATCAGATTACTCAATTGAAGAGGCTCTTCTGATAGTGCATTCAAAAATAAATGAATTGGTGAGATCTCATGAGCAAGCTGATTTGAATAGCTGTCTCCATGAAAAAGAAGAGATTATGAGGGGTGAAAAGAGTTCTCTATGATTTCACTATTTTCAAATTCATCATGGGCAACCTCACTACCTTGTGTCAATCAAGGAGATAGCTCATTGGATGAAGAAGCAAGAGAACATGAAGTATTTCCTCCACATGTAAATGTGTTGCGAATGGTAGGACACACGAGAAAGTAAGGTGAAGAGGAAGTTTCTATATGAACATATTCTTTGACCGAAGCATATTCTAGATATAAATTAGAATCTTCACGAGAAACTGGAAGATCACATGACGTGCTTGGGCGTTCATCACGGCATATGGAAATAGAGTTATCATCTTTGGGATGACTACTGCCCAAGGTTAGGGGTTGATTGAAAGAATTAATTGTAGTGGATTTTCCACTTAGTTTAGAATATTGAGAATCGTTCAAGAATGGAAACTCATTGTTTTGATGTGGAAAATTTTGAAACAGAGAGGAAAAATTGAAAGTGTCCTCACCTTTCTTCTACTTTACCTAGGTGATGTGACTGCTTTGTACCTGATCGCAATTTGAGCCAGCAGCTTAAGAATCAAGAGAATGTGAACAATTGGCTAGTGAAGAAGATTGATCAAGTGATAATGGTACAAAGAGTCACGATGTGAAGAAGATAGAGGATAACAAAAATCTAGATCAACCTTCAGATTAGAGTTGTGAATGATGACATCCTCTTGCAGAATAAAGGAGCGAGTCTTCGTTGTAGGATTTTTGAGAAATTTTGGAATTTCCTCCATTAAAGCAGGAGACGAATGAGAAGACAAACTCGAGATTTGAATCACATATTTCTTAGTTTCATGATCACCGCAAGGAGACACCCACATCAGGACCAGAAAAGGAGGAGGACAAGGAACAAATGGGGTAGTATTCTCCTCCTATGATCTGAGGTGCCTCATGATCCGCAAGCGTTTGGGAAGAAGGGAAAACAAGAGGTTCAGGCTCATTGTATAAGGAGACATGAACTAAGCGTTTAAACTCTTCTCTCAAGAAATGCGAGTTCAAGTTTTTTCAGGAATTTCGCTACAAAAGTGAAGGAGCCAATCAACAAAATCCTCAAATGATTCATCGGGCTTCATTCTTAAATGACAGATTCTTTCACAAATATCTTGGTGGTCATACTTATCGAAGGCTTTATACAATATCTTGGTAAGATGAGCGAGTGAATGGAAAGAAGAAATGGGTAATGTATGGCACCATTGTTTAACACGACTTTCGAATGTGATGGTGAGTAATCTAGCCATGACATCTTCAAAACCTACTTTGTTACAAAAACAAAGACAGATAACTTGAAACATATGTTCACTAAAAGTTGATTCACCCTCACCATCGAACTTAATTTTGGATAGGTCATGAATGACTTCCGCATGGATGGTACAATTAAGCTCTTTAGAACAACATCCTAGGATTATGATTTCGGAAAGAGCCATTTTAAATAAGAGATTCAAACCACACTCTACGGGCACAACTTGTCGTCTGGACCTCCTTCTAGCGCCATTTTGTTGACAGTGCTGGAAATCTATCAACCATAGGGATATCCCCGATATGAAGTCCCAACTAGACCTCACACCATTTGGTGTAGGAGTCTCATCTCGTATAAAGGCCCAATTTCCATATACTTAGAGATTTGCCTTAGCTCTAGCTGTCAACATGGCAGAGTGATGCAATGGTATCTTCAAACAACAAGGTAAGTGTGCCTAGTGAATATGCATCGCAACTATGTCAAGGTTCTCTTACTACAAAAAGGGAGAGAAAAGTGAGCCTCTAAGTGAGAGGTAATAGTACCACCCAGGAAGAGAAACACGCGAACCAGGAAGGTATGTCCAACGTCCAGTGGAATAGTCCAAAACAAACGCGACAGTCATTAAAACTAATGAGTGAGAAAGGTCTCACTAGTGTCTTGTGGAGTAGTCCACAAGGATGAGACAACAATGATAACCAAAACAACACATTCACTACAAGGTAAGTACTAAAACAACCAAAATAGTTCAACTATCTTAGTACATGTGAAACAAACATGAATTACAAATGTTGAAAGAATAGTATTACAAACATCCACAAGAAATGCATGAAAATGTGTTGGCCTGTACAAACTTTTGTATTAAGAAAAAGTTTCAAGACACATATTTACATCATACATAACTAGCCCCAATAGTGGGACATTAGAGCCACTCTTCGCTCCTCAAAGCATTGACTAAAACTCTCTATGTTTTGTGGGAGGAGCCAAGGTGAAAAATCATTTTCTCATATAATGAGGGGGTGTATTAAACCAAGGGTGATGCTTGACCCTTGTGACTCTTCGACTACCCTCATGACTGTTCAACTTCCTATGAATTTTCAACTAACATGACTCTTCATATTCTTGTGTGTCCATTGGACTTCCACTTTACATTACATTCAATTTACAATGGACATGGCCCATAATAGTGATGTGGCCTTTGAAAACTAATGACATCACTTGACATGACATTGTTGACATAGACTAGCTTGCTGAGGTGGAAATGTCAAGCAGTTGTTACTGTTGTGTGATGGATGTGTTCTTGGACATTCTTTCTCTTCTCCTTTTCATAGCTTGATGATGTGGGGTCTTCAATGATCTTTTGCCTTGAGAGGTGATTGCATGCATGTGTTCCCTTTGCTTGTTCTTGATAAGGTTCTTTGTCTGTCCACCTATAACTGAGTCTTCTAGCATGTTTGTTCCTCCTTATCCTTCTTCATCATCTCGCCATTATCTAATAGTGTACCCATTCTTGCAATTCACTCATGACGAGACAACATCAAATCCAAAAACTCCCTAGTCTAAGATGATGCACTGTTATCCATGGACTGAGCCTGGGACAGGTGACAAGAGGGGAAACAGGGCCCCATAATTGTGCATTGCACAGTTCCAGGTGACAGGGATGGAAACTGGTCATTGAGACTAAATAGAGTGCAAGTCAAGCTTGGTTGAGGAACTCCTTAGCACAATCTTTACTGCAGGGAAAAATTTTCTAAAGGCCACTGGGAGAGGATTGCGCAGTGGAGACCATCAGTGGCTACTACAATATGGGACCCTGAGAGGTAGGTCTATGCAGTTTTCAGAGGCAAGGCAAGACTAGGCAGCAAAGGGGTCTGAATGACATATCTTTGCAGTTTTTTAGGATAGTGAGTGTCAGTTGCGCAAGGACACTAGGGGACACTTATGTGCAGTTTTTGGAGGCAAGGCAGGTCATGTTCTCTGTGCATTACAAGGTTCCAGTAGGCAGGGAGGAGGCTTGATGACTGATCTTGTGAAATGTGCAGTTCAGGTCAGGCTTGAGGCAGCTTCTACGCAATTCTGGGAAGGAAGGAAGACTGCTTAACTCTGAGATTGCACAGTGCAACTATCCTGGGGGACAAGGACTGTGCACTGTGCAGTTCCAAGCTGTAGAGAAACATCACTGAGGTCTGAGGCTGCGCAATGTGTATTTCAATCGGGGTCTGGTGAAAGAGAATTGTCTAGTCGAGAAGATTTTCAGAAAAATGCCTAAGTGTGGGAGGCAAGTGAACTTGTGACGAACTTGAAATTGTGATTACACACTTAGCATACTTCGACGACATGACAACATAGACCACCGGGACAACAATACAAAACATTACCCTCTATTGGACTATCTAGAACAAAAAGAGACAAGTGTAACACTTGAGAGATACTTTAGGACAACCATGACGACACTTGTGTGACAGTGCCTAAAACTTTGTGTATGCATGCAATAAGTGTTTACATGGCTAGGAAAACTTTTATACACAAAGACAAACCTTTGAGGTCACTAGAAAGGCTCACAAACATGACATAACAATGAACATGCCAAAATATAACAATTGATCCAACAAAAGGGAGCAAGACAGTTAGAGGAAACACATGGAATGACTTTTAGTGCTTGCAACTATTCAAGTATTTGAACTCATAATGATATGAAAATGATAATCAATCATTCAAGAGGTGTATTTCAAAATATGTTTTTTGTTTTCCTTACCTAGCCTCCAAAGGGTTATGCATTAGATGGAGTCTTCATGTGGTCCTGATATTCTATCATACCCTGAGTTCCTTGGTCTCCTTATCTTTCTCCTCAACTCCTTGAAACTAATCTAGCATGTCATCCTTCTTCGTGGCCACTAAGAGACACAATTGTGCAATTTAAGCAAGCAGTGACTTATGCAGATGAGGCCCTGGGAGAACACATTTACGCAATTTCAGGATGCAAGGCGGACTAGGTAGCTGATATGCCTAAGGGACAAAATTGCGTAGTTTTTGGAGACAGTGGGTTCTAGCTAAGGGAAGGACACTAAAGGAAGCCACTACGTAGTGTTGGATGCCTAGGGGGGTTGGGCTTTCTGCGCATTGCACAGTTCCAGCAGGCGAGGGAAAATATTGAGGGTTGCAGATGTGAAGTGTGCAGTTCAGGAACGTTGAATGAGGCTAGGTTGCTAGGGGAACTCCAGAACTTGGTTCAGTGTGGGACCAGTGGAACCGATGTGAACAATGATAGAACTTGACTACGATCACACACTTGAACACTTAGTGATACAACATAGACCATTTAGAACATATAAGAACATACTTCGTTTAATGCAACAACCTCTGTGGCAGCTTACAAGAAGTGTGGCTCTGATGATAGACTTTGGGAGGATAAAGGCAACACTTGTGAAAGAGTGTGTGAAATGAGTGTGAAACATGTATATGTGGTGAGAACAACCCATTCTCACAAATATTTCCCCTTGAAGCAAAACAAACTTTCCTTTGCATGACAAATGATAATCCCCATGCCCAAAGATGACACATATTATATAAAGATAAAAGTGTGGATGAATCTTAAGATCGAAGAGGGGAGCTTGAGATCATCAAATTACCAATAAGGGACTAAGGAATGATCAATCACAGGATCCTTAGTAGGCTCTGAAATTTAAGTGTAGGTCAAAATTTTGGAGGGTGTTGCAGCCGCTATGACACACTTAAAAATAGATGATAGTATCTATATAGAAAACTATCATAGTCGTCAGCGGATAAAGATAAGATCCAATTTAGGGATGGACTTATTCATCCAAAATGATCATCTGGTACTCTAGAGAGGAGTTTGAATCAACCATGTTGATGGCTGGCAAGTTGATAACAACTTCCCCATTATTATGAGCATTGGAATCAGTATCTGAGTCTGAGACCATGAAACGCTCCACTATATTCAATCTAACTACTATATCACTGAGATTGCACCTAATGTCCCTCAGTATCCTCTTAAACTCTTCATGACCAACAAATATTTTGTAATTGTCAACCTATTTGTCTTGAATCACCATATTGAAAAGTGTCTCCATCTGTCGATGTGTTGATATAGAATGCAAGAAACACAATCTTCTCTTTCTCAACTTTCCTGGGTTTGGAACCCATTGAAATTGCCACTACAAATTTCAGAGTCAGAATTATACATTAATTCCCCAAACTCCTTTGCTTCCAAAGTGAGAATCTTCTATCTAACTTCCATGGGAGCAAAACTGAATAATTTTGCAACTAATTCCCACCTGAATAGTTTATGGTGCTTGGACGAAAACACCCTAAGAGTGCCTCTCCTACGACTGGGCATCCTTCTATGAGGGTCCATATGAACTTGAAACCTGTAATCAACACAAAACACAACCATTTGGACTGATTTACTTAACCGACTACGATAGAAATCTAGAGAGAAGGACGCCTCTGAAACAAAAAAGGTCAATTTATGGTTGACGGATGGAGTGAAATTCCCCACTTCTACCACAAAACACAAGTCATTGAGAAAACTTCGAAGGAATTTGTTGACCACAAAATACAAAATACATTAGAACAATTTGTGGTCTATAATGGGCCTCCTAAGGATATTATAAAGTAATAGTGAAAATAATAAAATAATATTATATTACATCATCAAAGTTTAGAGGGAAAAAATAAAAAACTAGCCTTTCAACTCATATTTTCAACTTATCTTCCTACGAATGTACTCAAATTTCAAGTGGTAGCACTCGTTGGATGTGAAATTTAATTCATCATCCAAGGAGTACCCATGTTGCATACTTTTGATAGACCCTGCTACACGAAAATGAGAAATACATGAAAAACGTGACTGCAATCACGTCTTTCCATGTATTTCTCAGTTTTTCATGTAACAGGGTCCTTCAAAAGTATGCAACATGCGTAATCTTTGAATGAGGAATTAAATTCTACATCCAATGAGTTATCCCACTCAAAATTTGAGTAAAATTGTAAGGAGATAAATTGAAAATATGAGTTGAAAAAGTAGTTTTTTTTTATCTTTTTTTTTTTACTCCAAAAATGGTGAATCATCCCCCGTGGTTGACATCATCATCTTGATTCCTCTTAGTTCTTATAAAATTAATTTTGTTTGTACATTTTTTTTTTGAGACCCATTTTAGACTTCAAAATTTCTCTAATGTACCTTTACTTTCCAAAATCATAGATTAACGCTATTCACTAGAAACTGTTAAGGCAAGAGAAACATATTGTATGGCACCTTGGAATGTGAGAAATAACCTAGGGATAACTAGATAATAGGCTAATTTAGAACCAGATGGAAAATGATCTGCTATACCATACTCCACACACCATTATGGTATAGTTAAACGAAATGCCAAAGGGGTTGAGGGACTGAGGTGTCGTCTATGGGAGGACAACAACCAATTCAAAGGAGGGTTCATACCCTATGTTGTGTAAAAATAGAATAGAATTCATAAAGCAATGGAAATGAACACCATATAGCATACATAAGGAATATAAGTTAGCGAAAAATGAGCAGATTAATATAATAAATTATGCATATAAATTTTTCTATAATAGTCATATAATTTTTTCTATAACAATTCATATTAAATCATAGAAGGGTGTTGAAACATGATATACCTTATATAATTGATTGATTGTTCATTCCACACAAATCCAAATGTTAGTGTACAAGAGGATTTCGAATTAGTAGGATCGATGGTTTAGGATAAATCAAGCTTATTGCATATTGATTTTTGTTGGAAGTAATGCTTCCATTTCCATGTAATGTGTGAGTTGTCATTGTGAGTCCCTAGGTGTCAATATAGAAGAAGTCAGTTTCCTATGCGTGAGTTGTAATATCTATCTAGATGTCTCATTGTTAGTGATCTAGATACTATAAATATGTAACTCTTGAGATCAATAAAACATATTGCATTTAGTGTTGTGTTTAATCAATCTCTCTTGTTCTCTTTCATATTTCTATCATGTTATCAAAGCCTATTCTCGCTTGATTCCTTTACGAGAAGGGTAGGAAGATGAGAGATATTTGAGTGTTATTGTTTTTGTACATAAATTAGTTTAGTGTGTGAATTTAGTTTTCCTGTGTATAATGCATGTTCAAGATTGTTCCATATGTTTTCATCACTCCTGGTTTATTATTGAATGTCGTTGTGTCTTAGTGGCTGAGATCAATTAGATCTGTGAGAAGGTTGGAATTTTTCCTTGTGAATTCTGGAAATAAGTTGTTGTGAGGGAAGAAGAACCAAATGCGTAGGCCAACATCATCACTGCTAGTGGTACTCAACACTATGAATCGGAAATTTGCAGAAGCGAATCAGAAATTTGCAGAAAGATTTCAAGATTAGGACCATGCTTGCAAAGTGGTGATCAGATCCCGAGCCATTGTGGAATTCCTTTTTATGAGATTCCCTCAGTGTTACACCTCCTTCTGTGAGCTCTTGCTTATTCGCTTCCTAAGTGAAGCTACCCACACGCTATCAAAGGAGGAGTCGCCGCTGTGATTTAGCCACTCCAGTCATCTAGTCAATTTTCTGGAGGAGAGAGGCTGAATGCTAACTACATTTGGGAACACGCTGGATCAGTTAGTTTACATTTTTTTCCTTTCTCCATATAATATGTTTGTGTGGAGATTTGTATGATTTGCATATCTGTTTAGAAAGGAATCAAAGTGGTTGCAGCAATATATGGCACGGCAAGATCTAGATCTCAAACATGATGGGGAGGAGTTTAGTGGTTAAAATGAGTTGCCTTATTTTTTTTATTTAAGCAGATGCGCATGTCCCATCGTAATTGGACATCAAACCCTACCCCGTCATCCTTTATTTTGTTTCAAGGATTTCGATGGATTTTTTCTTATGCTGGAATGGTCGTCGTCTGAGGTATTGAACTTCATTTAAGCCAACCAAACAGAAACATTCCGAAGGAATAAGGAAGAGGCCTTGGGGTTGCAGTGGTTTACGCTCAGTGAGAGGCTCTGAACTATACCAAATAGATGTTGAGTTCAGACTCACTACTTGTCAAAAGAGCACAAAATCAATTTGAAAAGGTTTATGTTGTAATGTTGCCATAGACAAAGAGGTCAATTGTTATTGTGCGTTTGTTTTTGTGTTCCAAGTTGTGTGGTGTGATTTGATGAAGTTTTCTATTGGGTGTTTTTTATTGGTTATGAAAAGGATTGATGATTCTTAAATTGGAAGCCCCGGTGTCTGAAACGTCAATTCTTGTATGTTAGTAATTTTGGTTATAAAAAGGGTCGGTGGTTCTTAAACTGGAAGCCTCGGTGTTCGAAACATCAATTCTTGTATAAGGTCAAGTTGTTTGATCATCTCTTGAGCACATTCAGTATCCAAACCTCCATCCTATCAACTAACGGATAACTGAAAGTGAAATATCTGACAAATGGTGGTTGGTCCATAATATGGCTCATTACTTGATGGCTCTTATCGTGGAAGCCCCGACGAGCCCAGTTGTCAATATTGGTGATCCTGTAAAGTTCATCAACGATGGTCAGAGGCGATTACGTTTTAAATGGAGGTCAAGTGACAACTCGAAGATGTGGTGGTGAAAGAGTAGTGTTTGCAATATTCCAGAGTGGATGTGGGCGCTGATGAAGACTAGTCAGACATATATTTATTTATTGTTGTAATATGTTTTCCATGTAAGCATTAAGGGAGGGTGTTGGAAATAATGCTTCCATGTAATGTGTGAGTTGTCATTGTGAGTCCCTAGGTGTCAATCTAGAAGTAGTTAGTTTCCTATGTGTGAGTTGTAATAGTTATCTAGATGTGTCATTCTCAGTGATCTAGATACTATAAATATGTAACTCTTGAGATCAATAAAACATATTGTGTTTGGTGTTGTGTTTAATCGATCTCTCTCTCATTCTCTTTCATATTTCTATGAGATTTGAGAGTTAATAAAATTATATAAATTAAATAATTGGTAAAACGCAGATAGATATGAGAACATATATTTCATATTTAAAAAAAATCATGAAATAATTAACTTATAAAATAATAATAAAATTATTATTATTTATTATTATAATAAAATAATAATATATGAGTTAACATATATATATAATTGTAAAACATGTATCAAAATTTTTAAATATGGAGATTCACCCTCATTTTATTAACATGTAAATAGGTTTTGCTACAATACCATGACTTACTCATATCACATGCCCAAAAA
The DNA here is from genome assembly GCA_000404065.3 of Pinus taeda. Taxonomy (NCBI): domain Eukaryota; kingdom Viridiplantae; phylum Streptophyta; class Pinopsida; order Pinales; family Pinaceae; genus Pinus; species Pinus taeda. Next base: position 17,714 of record APFE031716579.1, read on the forward strand.
AATATCACTCGTGTTCACACATTACATTATCATGTGCCCATTTTTTTAGGTAATCAATTTAACTAAAAGGAAAGAAAAGACATAACTACTTTTAAGATAAATCTCAACTTTTGATTTATGATTATTATTAGAATATTAATATTTTATGGAAATTAAATCATGTCATCCATCTAATAAATTATTGATAATTAAATTAAATTCTAGAAAACTTATTCCAAAATAAACATTCTTATAGACTTAATAAATAACATGAAATATTTGACCTAGAATTGCCTGTTAAGTTCCTTTAAGTTTTCTCAACTGTTGCCTACAATTACAGAAGTAAACTGCAGTCATTTCCTTAATTTCTGGAAACCAATTGCAGTAATTTCCTTAAATTATGGAAATAAACTGCAATTAATTAATTTCTTGTTGGAAGCTTCTGAAGTGGTCCATTACTCCCTTTGGAGTTCTCTACCATGATTTGTGGAACACTTGACACATAGCCAACAGAAGCTTGGCTATATATATTTATGTTTGGTCCCCAAGCTTGTATCTCAATCCCCTTAAGTTTTACACCATCAAGTTGAGAGACCAGAGCTTGGAAGTGCCTTCTGATTTTTTGTAGTGATTTTTCCTATTTCCATGCGTTTTAATATATTTGCCCTCACGATTCTACTTGGTTTCACGATCATATTCGACTGGTTGTGTTCCATTTATTCTCAGCATGAAACTATTGATTGATGTATCATGTTTTCATTAATCTCGTTGGCGTTTGAGAAAATCGGGGTATACAGTTTTGGAGTTTATAATATCCAAACCACTCAATAACGAAGGCCTCGTATTTCAGTCGGTAAAATTCATTCCGGCACGGTAGTTTGGTACATTTCTCCTGCATCCACTCCAGCGCTACCATTGTCTATTTGTATGAGCCATAGCCATACATACTAGTGGTTGTGCAGTTAAAGGTTCGAGTTCAAAACTTTGGGAAGACGCATTTCTTGTAGTTGTGTGTGTGTTTTTGAGGTTAAAGTTGTACCCAGCAAATAAATCATTGCAGAGGTGCATTTCTACGTCAATAAATTATTGCAGAGGTGCATGCTATTATTTGTGACAAGCATCAATGGCCGAAGGTATGTTTTCTTGGGCATTAAAGTTTATTCCGCATTAAAGTTCAGATTTAACATTGTTAAAGTTTTCGATTCTTTTTAGGTGTTAATTCTGCATTAAGAATCGTTATTTCTAACATTTGGTATCGGAGCCATTTTTATCTCTGCCTTGGTCTTTATAGACATGCTCTATTTTGCTAATGCCATATTTAGAGAATTTTCTGAATTAAGGCATTTATTTGGAAATATGTTTAATTTTTGCTCAATTTTTATGCTTATAATATTGGTTTAATTATATGCAATTTAAATAATTATTGTGCAAAATTTATTAACTATGCTCGTTATTTTTGCATGAATTGATTATTTCTGTTTTAAATTAAAACATGCTATTTTGGATGAGTATACGAGACCCATCGTTAAATATTACGCATGAATTTTATAGTTTTGATTATGCAAATTATCATTATTTTCATATCAAGTTAATTTTTATGCATAAAAGAAATAACGTCTAGCGATCCATATAGTTTTAATTGATTAGAGAATAGCCATAGCATCTCTAATTAAATAAAATTATATATTATGATTGGTTAGGATCACATAAAGATTATTTAAACATTAAATTGTAATTAATTTTACTAAATATAATAAATTTTATCCCACAGGTATTTTTATTATATTTATATAATTAATTAGGATAAAATATTCATAACTTACCCACAAGAATTATGAATCGATAGTTTTATCATAAATTTCAAAACTAAGATAGAATTTATATCAAATTATAATCAGAATATACTCTTAGAATTATGAATTAAGCGAATAATTTGATAAATTCTATCATAAAGAATAATTGAATCTGCGTGAATTGGAAATTTGGCCCACAGACAATTTTTATGTCATTAGATTCAATTTTGAGCATGATTCACATTGGTAAAACATGAAATTTTATTTAGGCCTAAATTTTAACTTAAGCATGTGATCTTTAATTTTATGCAGTTGTACAACTTGCAAATTTCTCTTAAATTCGTTGTGATATCCCTGAACTCAAGGGAGATAACTATAAAGTCTGGAAGGAGAGGATTCTCCTTCATTTGGGGTGGATGGACATAGACTATGCTATTAGGAAAGATGAACCACTAGCACTCACTAATACCAACACTGCAGCGGACATCACGCTTTATGAACAATGGGAGAGATCTAATTGCCTAAGCATGATGTTCATTAAGACTAAAACTTCAGCTGGTATTCATGGTTCCATTGATCAGCGTGAAAAGGTCTGAAACTTGCTAAAGGCCATTGATGATCAATTCGTCACTTCAGACAAGGCACTAGCAAGCACCCTAATCATGAAGTTCTCATCCCTAAGGCTCACCAGTGTGAAAGGTGTGCGCAAGCACAACATGCAGATGAGGGACACTGTGGCTCAATTGAAGAAACTCGGAGTTGAAATATCGATTTCTTTCCTGGTGCACTACATCCTGAACACCCTTCCGCACCAATACGGACCTTTCAAAATCTCATACAACACACGTAAGGATAAATGGTCAATTAATGAACTCATGACCATGTGTGTTCAAGGGGAAGAGACAATGGTGATGGCACTGGGAGAAAGTGCAACAATGGCAACGCGTGGAAAGGGCAAATCTCAAGCCAATCGGAAAGGGAAAGGTAAAGTACCTCCCCAAGCTGATATCAAGAAGGCTTCCAAGTGTTTATTTTGTAAAAGGAAGGGACACATTAAGAAGGAATGCGCCAAATTTCAGAAATGGCTTGCAGACAAAGGTAATTCAATCTTGTTTGTTTGTTATGAATCTAATATCGTCAATGTTAATATTAGCACATGGTGGATTGATTCTGGATCAACAATTCACATTTTTAATTCCTTGCAGGGTTTGCAAAACCTAAGGAAACCAGTGGGAAGTGAGCAAAGCATCTTATCAAGAAACAAGAAGGGCTCGCATGTGGAAGCTATAGGAAGCTTTGTTTTAGAATTAGGAAAGACCTTTTATGTTCCTTGTTTTTCTAGAAACTTGATTTCAGTTTCAAGGCTTGTACCTTTTGGATATTCCTTTAACTTTTCAGAAAAATCCTTTAGTCTATTTTATAAATCTGATTATGTTGGGAATGGTATTTTGTCTAATGATCTTTACTGCATTAATTTACAAAACAATGTCACTTATGATTCAATATTGCATGTTCACACTGGCACTAAAAGATGTGTTATTAATGAAGATTTCTCTAAATTATGGCACCGAAGACTAGGTTATATCTCCATAGAAAGAATTAAAAGATTGGTAAATGAAGGGGTACTTAATACTCTAGATTTTACTGATTTTGAGACTTGTGTGGACTGCATAAAGGGAAAGCAGACCAACAAATCAAAGAAAGGTGCCAATAGGAGTTTAGACATATTAGAGATCATACATACTGATATATGTAGTCCAAACATGGACTCACATGGTCAGAGATACTTCATCTCCTTTAAAGATGATTACTCATGATATTGTATCTCTACATGCTTCATAAAAATAGCGAAGCATTAGATGCCTTTAAGATCTTTAAGGCTGAAGTAGAGAAACAATGCGGCAAGAAAATTAAGATCGTGAGATCAGATAGAGTTGGAGAATATTATGGTAGATACACAGAAGATGGACAAGCACCTAGGCCATTTGCAAAATTTCTTCAAGAGCATGAGATTGTTGCCCAATACACCATGCCTAGTTCACCCGACCAGAATGGTGTAGCAGAGAGAAGAAACCGAACATTATTGGACATGGTGCGAAGTATGCTTAGCAGCTCCAATCTTCCTAAATCCTTGTGGACTGAAGCACTTAAGACGGCAGTGTATATATTAAACCAAGTTCCAACCAAGGTTGTTGCTAAAACGTCATTTGAATTATGGAAAGGTTGGAAACCGAGTTTGCGACATATGCGCGTTTGGGGATGCCCGTCTGAAATGAGAATTTATAATCCACAAGAGAAGAAGCTGGACCCAAGGACCATTAGTGGGTATTTCATTGGATATGTTGAAAGGTCTAAAGGTTATAGATTTTATTGTCCATCTCACAACACTAGGATTGTGGAATCAAGAAATGCGAAGTTTCTTGGAAATGACTTGATCAATGGGAGCGATCAAACCAGGAACATAGTTTTTGAGAAGGATCATTCATAATCTCAACTTTCCACCTCAAGTGATAGATTGGTTATTGTTCATAGCACCCCTTAAGTACAAACTGGTATTGAACAACCAATTGTTGAAGTTCCACAAGCTGTTGACGACATTCCAGTAGATCGGGTAGTTCAAGAGTTTCCAAGAACTTTTGAACAACGAGTTGAACCACATACTTCTCAGGAAGATGGTGGTACAACATTAAGAATATCTACTAGACCAAAGAGATCAGCAATTCCTGATGATTATGTTATGTATCTGCAAGAATCTGACTACAACATTGGAGTCGAAAATGATCCCGAGTCCTTTTCACAAGCCATGAATTGCAAAGAATCAGAATTATGGTACAATGCCATGAAAGAAGAGATGAACTCTATAAAGAGTAACAAAGTCTAGGATCTTGTTGAGTTGCCTAATGGTGCAAAAGCCATTCAATGTAAATGGGTCTTTAAGACAAAGAAAGACTCATTGGGAAACATTGAGAGATACAAGGCAAGACTTGTTGCTAAGGGATTCACTTAGAAAGAAGGAATTGACTACATGGAGAGTTTCTCTCCTGTATCTAAGAATGATTCCTTGTGCGTTATTATCGCATTAGTAGCCCATTTTGACTTGGATTTGCAACAAATGGATGTGAAAACGGCATTTCTTAATGGAGATCTAGTGGAGGAGGTTTACATGAAACAACCTAGAGGATTCCCCTCTAGTGATGGTGAGCAATTGGTTTGCAAGCTCAAGAAGTCATTATACAGTTTAAAACAGGCATCCCACCAATGCTATTTGAAATTCCATAATGTAATTTCCTCTTTCGGTTTTGTAAAAAACATTATGGATCAATGTATATACCTAAAAGTTAGTGGAAGTAAAATATGTTTTCTTGTTTTATATGTGGATGACATTTTGCTAGCAACCAATGATAAGGGTTTGCTACATGAGGTGAAACAATTCCTTTCTAAAAATTTTGATATGAAGGATATGAGTGAGACATCTTACGTCATTTGCATTAAGATCCATAGAGACAGATTTCGAGGCACCTTGGGTCTGTCTCAGGAAACCTATATTAATAAATTTTAAAGAGATTTCGGATGAAGGATTGTTCACCAAGTGTAGCTCCCATTGTAAAGGGTGATAGGTTCAATTTGAACCAATGTCCAAAGAACGACTTTGAAAGGGAACAAATGAAGAACATTCCATATGATTCTGTTGTCGAAAGCCTAATGTATGCTCAGGTCTGCACAAGACCTGACATTGCATTTGTTGTGGGAATGTTGGGACGATATCAGAGTGATCCAGGTTTAGACCACTGGAGCGCTGCAAAGAAAGTAATGAGGTACCTTCAAGGAACCAAAGACTACATGCTTATGTATAGACGGATAGACAACTTGGAAGTAATTGGCTACTTAGACTCTGACTTCGCTAGATGTGTTGATTCACGCAAATCAACATTATGATACATTTTTATGATGGCCGGTGGAGTTGTATCATGGAGGAGTGCCAAGCAGAACTTGATTGCCACTTCCACTATGGAATCTAAGTTCATCTCCTGTTTTGAGGCTACTTTACATGGTGTATAGCTTAAGAGTTTCATTTCTGGGCTTATAATTATGGATTCTATCTCTAAGCCATTGAAAATATATTGTGACAATTTAGCTACTGTTTTTATGGCTAAAAACAACAAAAGTGGGAGTCAAAATAAACACATCGACATTAAGTATTTAGCTATAAGGGAACGTGTTAAAGAAAAAAAGTGGTCATTGAGCACGTGAGCACTGAGTTGATGATCGCTGATCCTTTGACTAAGGGCATGCCACCGTTTAAATTCAAGGATCATGTAATGAATATGGGACTTGGTTCCATTATGTAGTTTCTCATTGTATGGACAATGTTATTTTGATGAAATTCTTAATTATTGTGATGTTTTTCACATATTTATGTGCACCTTAATTTGATTTGAGAAAATTCATCTGTGTAAAACCAGGAAAAAACATAAGGTTTATTCATTAAGAAATTGTTGCCACATAAATTATAATAAGAATAAATACATAGTAATACATTAGAGGACTTATCGCCATGATTCATGTATCTATTACTTAATACAGATTATCAATGGGTTTTAAGAAGAGACATTAAAATTGGAAGTATGGACCAAGTGAGAGAATGTTAAGCTCCTTTAAGTTTTCTCTACTGCTACCTACAATTACGGAAGTAAACTGTAGTCATTTCCTTAATTTCTAGAAACCAACTGCAGTGATTTCCTTAAATTACGGAAATCAACTACAGTTAATTAATTTATTGTTGGGAGCTTCTGAAGTGGTCCATTACTCCCTTTGGAGTTCTCTACCATGATTTGTGGAACACTTGAAACAGCCAACAGAAGCTTGATGGAAGCTCAGGTATATATATTTTTGTTTCGTCCCCAAGCTGGTATCACAATCCCCTTCAGTTTTACACCATCAAGTTGAGAAAGCAGAGCTTGGAAGTGCCTTCAAATTTTCTGTAGTCATTTTCGCTATTTCCATGCATTTTAATATATTTGCCCTCACGATTCTACCTGGTTTCGCGATCATATTCAACTGGTTGTGTTCCATTTCTTCTCAACGTGAAGCTATTGATTGATGTATTATGTTTTCATTAATCTCGTTGGTGTTTGAGAAAATCAGGGTATACAGTTTTGGAGCTTATAATATTCAAACCACTCAATAACGAAGGCCTCGTATTTCAATTGGTAAAATTCATTCTGGCACGGTAGTTTGGTACATTTCTCCTGCGTCCACTCCAGTGCTACCATTGTCTATTTGTATGAGCCATAAAGCCATACATACTAGTGGTTGTGTAGTTAAAGGTTCAAGTTCAAAACTTTGGGAAGACACATTTCTTGTAGTTGTGTGTGTGTTTTTGAGGTTGAAAGTGTACCCAACAAATAAATCCTTACAGAAGTGCATTTCTACGTCAATAACTTATTGCAGAGGTGCATGCTATTATTTGTGACAAGCATCAATGACCAGAGATATGTTTTCTTGGACATTAAAGTTTATTCCGCATTAAAATTCATTTTGCATTAAAGTTCAAATTTAACCTTGTTAATGTTTTCGATTCTTTTTAAATGTTAATTCCGCATTAAAATTCGTTATTTCTAACCTTACCTATATTACTTTTAGCATTTACCAAATTAATTTTAACTCGTATTAAAATTACTACTAATTTAATGAAAAAATAAAATTTAAAAATAAGCACTAAAAAATATATTATTACATCAATATTTATATGGATGACGAATTCCATATTTCAAATAATGACTAGTACATCAAAGTCATTTCCATATTGCAAAATAGCAACTAGTCCACAAAAGCCATCTCTAGCTTAGAATACACCAAAGTCAATTTCATATTCGAAAATAGTGACTAGTACACCAAATCAATCTATAGCTAGAATGGAGATGATTAATCGAGCAAACGGACGGTTATAAAATGATTAAAAATTTGAACATTAATAATCTAGCTAGAATTGAGATGATTAATCGAACAAATGCATGGTTATAAAATGATTAAAAATCTGTATTCCCCAAACATATATATATATATATATTTTGAATGTTTGGTTTTTCCATATAATTTTATTTTTAAAAATTAACTTAAATTGAATTTTAATTATCGTTTTTTTTTAATTGAGGTTGAATTTAAATTTAGCTTATATATTATATGGAAAATTCATTTCTACTCATTGTGTAATGTTGTTATTGAAATAGATTTTATAACGTAATGTGTTATTGAAATAGATTTTTATTTTATAGTTAAAGTTTTATCTTTAACTTTATAATTAATTTCTACTTTCAACTTCTTACTTTAATATATGAATTTAAAGCCTAATTAAACTAAATCAAAGAGACTAACGAATTTAATTTTAAATATCATAATTAATTAAAATGTATTTAAAATCTATGACAAAAAATATATATATAATAATTTTTTATCATAAAATATTACATACATAATAATAAACTTAAATAATAATGATAAATAATAATATATACAATTATATGTTTAAAAATTAATGATGGTAAAAATTATATAAAAAATAATTAGAATATATATAGTAGTGACGTATGGGACCTGTCTCCATTAAAATTTATGGTGTTTGACCTATTTTGTACGGGACTACGTGTCCCCACCAAAATTCATGACATTTTCTTTGTCCCGACTATCCGAGAACATTGGAACTCGTTGGAAACTTCCTCCACTGGCTGGGACTCCATGGGGAATTTAGGGAATTCTACGTTATCTCTGAACCATTCCTCAAAAAATCGAGGATTTTTCGAGGTACTTGAGAAAGTCCCCCGATATCATGCCCATTAAATTTTAAAATAAAAAAAATAATAAAAATAATAAAATTTAAATTGACCTTTAAAGTCAAAAAAAATTTAAAAAACCAATTTTGAACCCTAAACCGTGTGCAACTTAAACCTATTGACTAAACTATACCTAAACCTATCAACTAAACTAAACTTAATGCATACTACACACTACACTACATGGTGGCAATGGAGGTAAACATTATCACAAAGACACCACCGCTAAAGGTAAACACAAGTTGCGAGGGTTGCAAGTAAGATTCGAGCAGGCGAAGGTAAACGAGGGTTGCAAGTAAGACTCAAGCGGGCGAAGGTAAACGTTGAACAAAGAACTCCGTTCACAACGAAAAAAGTAAATAGAGTGAGAGAACTCGAGCAAAGGTTGCAAGTGAGGTAAGAGTCGAGCGAAGGGGGCAAACTCTCAGACGCACAATTTGAGATTTATAATTAAATTTTAGCGGAAGGGCCAACTCTGAGATGCACAATTTGAGATTTATAATTAAATTTTGATGACATATTCATGTTTAAATTTTATAGTCACTATATTCTATGAATTAATTTGCTTTCAATTTAAATTTGTTTCTTTCTCTATGTCTATGATAAGCCTTTTTTTGGCATGAATCTTTGAAATTTCTCTATCCCACAATCACTATAACTTTAATACCATATTAAATATATGCAAGAGACCAGCATGAGAAACTAGAATATATATCAGTGTGCTGCTAAACAAATAGTGCTGCTAAATAAATAGTGGTGTTGTCTATATACCTAGCAAGTTCCATTATTCATTTTAAGAACCAATCTATTAGTTCCATGAATACATTAACACAAACTTTATTTATTATATATAATTTATTTCACTTTATGACATTGTTACTTTTGTATATAACATTTGTTCCTCGGAAAGTGAAGTAAACATTGCATAGATGAGATGGTAATACTCTGTGTTTTGTAAATAATGATGATTCTGAATGATTATGATAAACATTACACGGACAACAAGGTTCTTAATTTCGAGTCTCTTAATTTGATATTTATAATTAAATTTTAATGACTTGTTCATGTTTACATTTTTATTAAATTTTACTTTGTCTTTATAGTTTTTTCAGCACGAAAAAAGCTACAATTCTATTAAAAATTTGTAATGCAGAAAATTTGTACAACATAAGACTGTATGGTGATCTCATGATAAAGCTGTATATTTGCAAATCAAGCCAAAACTAGAAGATGATCAATATAAGCCGAGACTACAAACGTTCATCAGAATGTACATTATGTTCAGCATCAGATTAAGGCAAAATATGAGGCATCCATCAGAAAAACATGGCAGGGTATTGTAGAAAAAAAATCCTTCAAAGAAAGTTCTATATTGAGGGGGCCAGATGCATACCAGATTGACAGCAAGGAGAAAAGAGAGTTATGTACCTGGCATGATAGATTCCTAAATCTGGAAAGATTTGGTGTCCATTGAGATACGCATCATCCAGACTTCATGTTGAGATGTAAGTCCTTTCTTCGATAGAGCATCTGCCACCTTGTTTTTTTCCCTGTCAATATGGTCTATAGAGTAATCCTTTATGTAGTTCCATATTGCCTCAATCCTATTCAGCCATCCCGATAAGTTGATGTTTTTTATGACATGTTTAGACCAAACATGATCAATAATCACTTTAGAATCCCCAAAAATTTGCAACTCATAAATGTTGAAGAAATCACAGAAGGATAGAAGTCGAGCAAGAGCCATAACCTCTGCTTTATTATTGGATCCAACACCTCCATTCCAATATATTTCAATATGCTGCCCTTCTATAAACTCCACATGCACAGAATCCATGTTGTGTTGCCCCATCAAAATAGGCATGCGGGACGCCTGTAAGATCCATTGATAGAGCCTTCCTCCCACTACTAAAATTTTGAAATGATTCATTATGCATCATAGAATGATTATATAGATAGTGGTAGATTGTGGCATACTAATAATACTTTTTAAGTTCTTGACAAAAAGTAATAATGAAGAGATTTGTTTTTACGATGTACAATAATGATTAGATAGTCTTAGACTTTAATATTTTATTTATTTGAATTTCAATTAATAATAATTATATTTATATTTAATTATCACTTAATACTAAATTACTAAATTTATTTCGTAATTTTAACTTTTTAATAAATAAAAAATAGTTGTCATCTAAAAATTGTATCCAGTAAAAATTTAAAATGTCTCCCAACCTGTTTCCCCTAAAAAGTAACATTTTTGGAAACTCATCACTTGCCCCATCCCAACCCATTACAATGCCTACATGACATTATATTATATTATAATTTCTTTTTAATTAAAATATAAAAATCAGTTTATCAAAACTTTGTTATCCAGTAAAAATTATAAAACTGTCATCCACAACTATTATCCCCTAAAAAAAATTAACATTTTGGTAACTTCATCACCTGGCCCATCCCAACAATACAAATGCCTAATCACATGATATTAGAAAAATGGAAAGAAACCAAAGTATGAAGGGAAATACTATTTTACATGATAATAATTAAAATAATAAGTCATATAAATATGTTATTTATATAAATTTTTTAAAAAATTAATTTTTTTAAAAATTTCTTATATTAAATTTATAGTATATCAAATTTAAATTCGACTTCAAATCAATGATAAATTCGATAGAAAAATTTCAATTTAGAAAATTCAATATATATAATTATATATTATATATAATATATATATTTCCTAATTTTCTGTAAAAAACTTTCCCTTGTTCATTTTGAATTGTGTAATTAGTATCAAACCAATTATCAAACTATATTAAAAAAAATCATATTTCTCTTTTTTCTTCATAATCTCTTTTATTTTATTTCAAATTATTTAATAAAAATACATACTAAAAAAATTAAATACTCTAAGTCTATAAATATATTTCTAAACTCAAAATCAATTATTGAATATTGAACCTGTTTTCTATATATTTCTATACTCAAAATCAATTATTTAATATTGAACCTGTTCTATAGAACCTGTATAGTTTAGGCTCCAATATTTCAAATATTTCAGAAATCCATGGTTCAGGCTTAAATTCATGCTTTTCGGATTTTTTGGGCTTTCTAAATCTGGTTAGGAAATACCTAAATTAAAAAATATAAAATTTAACCCGTTAGCCATTAGTTAACGCACAAGATTCGGCCACCATGATTTGGTTCTTAGAGGCAGTGTTTAATAAACACATACATGTCGATAAACAATTAAATGATTTTTCTGTTATCCCTATCAAAAAAAGCAAACAACATACAGAAAATGGATAATATTGATAAAGTCAAAACATCCATAAGAAATAGCAAAAACAACAACGATCCTAATTAAAAAACAAGATACAGAATATTGATAATAAGCCTATGAAAGAGTCTGCCAGTGCTGCTATCTATCCATATAACACGCTTTCATAGCGGTTTCCAGTCAAAACTATTTTGGTTTTTTCATGTGTCAATAAAACAGCTTCTTCATTTCCACGACAATGGAACAGATACAGAAAATTGATGAAGTCAAAACATCCCCAAGAGATAGCAAAACAAGAACGATACTAATTAAAAAACAAGATACAGAATATTGATAATAAGCCTATTAAAGTGTCAGCAAGTGCAGCAATCTATCCATACACGCTTTCATAATGTTTTCCAGTCAAAACTACTTTGGTTTTATGATGTGTCAATAAAACCGCTTCTTCATTTCCACGATGATGGAACAACCCCACTGTTTTAAGTAGTTCACAAAACTTGAATATGCATCCAAAATTTGAGAAACACTGCATCAACATTCACAATGTGTAACTCATCTGATTTCCAATGTATTGATTAGATGGTTGACTAGCACTTTTCAGATTTACAGGTAATATCCTTCAACTTTCAAGGGTCAAACGACCTTCTGCTGCTGAATGCTGAATACCTTGCCAGCTTCATAGTCGTTGGAGATTGCCCTTCCTTGGCGCCACCCTTCCTCTTGCGCGTTGCAATCGCGTCGCCCACCCACCATGCAACTGTGGAGGGATATGACACCGAAACCTCCTTTTTCAGAAATATAGAAGAAAGAAACTGCTCGTCCTCCGTAAACAGCCGAAAATTCTTCCTCCGAAGCATAAAATCCACTGCTTCCAAGTGAAAATTTACAAAACAACCATAGTTAATTATCTCACATAGTCCTGCCACTAGATCAGGAAATTCTACTAACAGACCATCTGAGACTACCTCAGAAAAAGTAGTCGCAAACAACATCATTTCCTTTTCATTGTGAGGATCAGGTGTTTGTATGAGTAACCGCTTCTTTTCCTTTTCCCATCGCACCATTCTTCTTGTTTTCTCTTGAATATTCTCTGCTTCACCAGATTCTGTTGCCAACAACAGAGAATATTGCATCACGAGTGGTTCATTCACTCCATAGACTGGGCAATCCAGAAACCCTTTCACAAGCTGATGTCTCTTATCAACTGGAATTTTGAAGGCAGGCTTTGCAAGATATGCAATAAGTATTTTGTACAATCCCATCCCCAATATCCCCTCCCCTGGCGTCAGCTTTTCCAAAGGCATATTCTCTGGAGCAGAGATCTCTAGTCTGCTCACCGCTTGTGATAGATTTCTAACTCCAAGAATATTATAAATTGAAAACAACACATCCAAAGGTATTTCAGGATCAGAGGGATTCGGGTGCCATGTAAAATTTAATCTTGCTGAATATTCTTTGAACAACTCTTTCAGCTGCAAGTCATCAGCGACAAATGCTTTGTCTTTGATACAAACATGAATATCTCCGTTATCTGTGCATACTGGGACTTTGCAGAGACCGTCGGTTTTAAGATATTGCTTTATACGAGAGGAGGAAGATGACCAGTTTTGTACAATATGTTTCCAGACCAAACAACATTCTGATTCCAATATACGAGGACTGGAATTCCCTGCCCATTCCCGCCATAGAGAACAGTAGTTTTCCATTCGTGGATGGCTGGGTACACCTAGAGATTTGGAGAAGAATTCAAGTAGCAATGGCTCATCATACCAGTCTTCCAATACCTTTAGCCTTGATTTGAATATGCCATCCACATCATGGACGACACATGAACTTGCATCATGCCAATTATCATTTGGAATCCAAATTTTTAACACCCTGCTCCCATTAGGCTTCCATTTTGAAGACTGTAGATACTTATACAACCTTTTTATCGCTTTAAAATCTTGATGCACTTGAATATGATGATCAACAATTATGTCACATCCATTTCCATGTTCAGTGACCACTCCCACCTTTTTAAGAGCGTCCTTGAATTCATGAATAGTTTTTCCATAGTAGTCCTCATCAATAAAGGGAATATCATCATCTTGAAGGGGAGAAGATTTCCCCTTGGGATCAAATAAGAAAGACTTGGCTGGAGATTCAAAGCCTCTCGACGTTGCTAGCCATTTGCCTTCCGAAATACTATGTAGAAAAGCATCAGGCAATTTGCGTTTTGTTTTCAAATATCGGATCCACTCTAAGAGAAGAAATGCATTCTCCTTTGTCAAAGCTTCGGAAACAGCAGGAAGCTTGGCATTCGGAGGAAATAGCTCTGGAATATCTACAACATCAAGGTCTCTTCTGAAAAATGGAACCAAATCATTATCTGAAGACACCGAACGGCCTCCTGCACAAGGTGGGAGCATAATGGAATCTTCAGAAACCAAATCATTTCGTGAATCCATCAAAGCTGCTGCACAAGGTGGTAGTTTAAGGTAATCTTCAGAAAGTGTTTCAAAGTGGCGAGTCCAGGGATTCTTTCCCATTAACTTGGCCCAGTTACCGATTGATGCAGGCAGGAGAAACCTTCCAGAGCGTCGTTCCCTGACTATATACCCATCTTCATCTACTAGGGGAATATTTTTGCAAAGACTGGCAAGCTGTTTGTCCGAGATGCTGTTATTTGCATTGGAATAGTGCAAAAAATGTGTGGTGGTGATAGCAAGCTGACTGTCTCCCGATTTTCTTATTACATGCAGTAGGTGCTCAGCAAACTTTAAGATAGAAAGTTCTGTAATTTCAGGATGGTGTTTCAGCCACTCACACAGTTTGTCGCCTTCCTTAGCATCCAGCTTTATAATCGCTTTCTGAGTAGATTCGGGCATGGAGTAATATTCGACCGCACTCCCAAATTCTCCAGACCATTTTGTAAGCCACGATATGTGCGATTCCTTCGAAGAGAGATAAATTCTGGTGTGGCTTGCAGCATCTGATACACTCGCCAAATCTGTGTTGTTGGAGGAACTTACATACTTCAACAAAGGAGCGTCTTGCAGGTGACTTGAAAGTCCCTCCCAATTTTCAGCAATAAAACAAAGAAGTTCAACATACAAATCTTCAGGAAGGTCTTCCAACCAAGCAGACGACCGAATACAGGGTGCATACCAATCATAAGACACATGAACAACACCCAAGAAGTTTAAACTATTATAAAACTCTTCTTTATCAAGGGAAGGATGGACTATGTGTACATTACGAAAAAACAGATGGGCTTGTTCGCTTTGCTGACAATCTTCACTTGCTCTCTCCAGAATGCGTTTAAACGCCGGGAGTATTGTCCGAGCTTTGCTTGGTTTACATAAAGTTTTACCCCCAAAGTTGAAGTCGCATAAAATCACATCCTCCGTTTTCAATTGTGCCTGAATGACATCTCTAACTTGTGTTAGCTGTGGATAACGAGGAGTGTCACATGGAAGGTAACCAAAAAGCCGAATTTTTGAAGATAATGGTGAGTTAGCACTTATCAGAGTACGAAATGCTGAACAAAATGCTAACGGGATACAGTGAAGGATTCCCTGGTTCCATTTATTATTGAAAATGATGCTCTCTCTTGATGAAACCAGTAAAAAGTCTGCTTGTATTATAAAAGGAAATCCAGTGACCATTTCTGTGGGAAGAAAAGCATAGATATCCGCAGCTACCATATTTCCACATTTAAAGCGTTCGCCCATTGGAAAAGCTAATGTAACAGCCCATTTTTCAACATCTTTCCTCTGCTCAACCCTATACTCATTTTGCACTGGAAACCATTGCCTCCACATGTAATAACTGCATTGTCTCGTCGAAAATTGATCTTCTTCTGCTACCAAATGCAGAACGAAGGATTCGCTGTCATTGCTCCCAGACTTTCCAATGTCGTTGCTCCCAGACTTTCGAAAGACACAGATTGTATACATTCTGTTAAGATCAGTGCGTTTCAGCTCGCGAACTGATAGCTTCCTTATCTTAGACATAAACAAGAGAACTTCAGGATGAATACTCGAGAGCTGCTGCTTTACAGCTTCAACCTTCTCGGGACGTAGGGGTAGAACAATAACAGTATTGGGAAGCCGGCATCCATAAATTTCTTCGAGTTGTGTAATGCACGGCTTATCTTCTATCCATTCGGGGATAATATATCCAATATTAACATCAGCGGGAGGGATTTCATTGAATCTTATCTTATATTCATTGCTCAAAATGCAAGGCTGACTTGTGACCAAGAAAACGCTTTTAAATCCAATACCTAAAATGAGAACAATAATTTTCATTTCAAAAGAGATAAAAGCAAAGCAATCATATAATTGAACTGAATTCTAATTTGGAAAAAAGGCAGCTGTCTAGATCAGAGTGACTGAAACACTCATATTTCATACCTTTTTCTCCAATATAACCACCTTCCCTGTTATTCGTCTTGGTTGATCGTCCAACGCCACATATAGAATCAATATTATGTTTCTGAAATCCAATCTCATTGTTAAAAACCAGCAAGGTCGCAGGAGCGCCTGTGCCAGCTACATCTTCCGTTGTAATGACGAACTCCAAGGAAGGTTCATCATCTGGTGCATAGTCATTATCCTCCGCATTCTGCACCCAAATAAAAACACTAATCTTACCAAGAAAACGAGAGAAAACATACAAGATTAATAATGACTAAAAATCTGAAAATCATTCATTACCTGGATGAGCTCCATAAGAAAATGCACATCCTTGGTGTATAATTCAGCTGATAATTGTTTCACTGCTTTATGTAAATCTGCTGTAAGTGGGTTTTCCTTCGCCCCAATACCAAACTTGTCTTTCCTGATCTTTTCAATGTGTTTCTTGGGGGTCGCCATAAATATCTCAAATTCAATTCCACTGGAAAAATCCTCAGGAACACTGAACTTCATTTCCAGCACAGTAAATAATGACTTTCTCTGTAAAACAGCCAGACTAACCCTCGTAGGAATTTCAGCTGAACGTAACAACGTATGCAAGATGGCAGAAATGGAAGAAACTTACAGATGAACGAAGCCATCTTTCAGGTCAATTCGTGCACTTAATACAAACAGCTTTATCACGAAAAGCCGAATTATCGTACGTAATCGGAATAGATCGGATTTTCTAAGATGTACCCACACGTACCTAATCAACGTTCAATGAATACATTGTTTTAAAATAATTTCTTCGTTGAGGAAAAAAATAAAAAGAATTAATATATCGATATTATCTAAAAAAATCTTTACTCAATATATCCGTATGATCTATTTACTAGCAATTGTCCCAAAAAAGGTACAAAGAGAGGCCGATAGGATTATTAAATTGGAATTGTTGAATTTTTATAATTATGATATTATGTGATAAAGGATTTAAAAATATAAAATCCCAAAGTAAAAGTTGTTCCAATTAAATTTACTTTATTATAAAAGAATGTTGTATCTCAGTGCATAGTGTTTTGTATCTACATACCTATTTGAAAATGGAAAAACACCCACTTTAAATTCAAATTATACTCCTCTATTAACTGGAAATACTTTATCAATATGAAATCATATACCATATACTTGTCTTAACTATATCCACTTTATTAATGTGGATCCATGAGCTGGGTGACACTCGTGGCCATATAAAAGTTTAAAGTCAAGACGCTAAGTTTAAAGTCAAGAAGCTTGGTGATAATCGAGCATTTAAATAATATTTTTGAATTTTAAATATTTAAAAATGGTATATTTATTCTGCATCAAAAAATAGCTTTAATGATAGAAAACGGAAGCTGCCTTGCTTTTATAATTTCTAACTTCAAAAAACAGGAAGCTGCCTTTACTTTTATAATTTCGAAAAACAATGTGATAGAATTGAATAAAATATCATAGACTGAAATGAACAAAATTATAATAAAATATAATATAATAGACTGAAATGAATAAAATTAAAATAAAATATTGAACAAAGAAAGTAGTAATCTTTCCATACAAGTAAAATTTAGTAGCTAATATCACAGTGGGAAATCCCATCATATTACAGAATGAAATTCCATCCTATTACAAGTAAAACTGAGAAATTTCATATACCACAATACAAGTAAAACTGAAACCAATCTTGTAGAGTGAAATCTCATCATATTACAAAATGAAATCTCATTCTATAGGATTTATTAGGGTCATTACAGAGAAAATAAACATAAGTGGAGAGCTGATTCACAAGGCATGACATGGACTCTGTAGAGTGAATCACGTAATCTTGTAGAG
>APFE031716584.1:2382-70011 GCA_000404065.3 Pinus taeda
AACCTTGAAAAGAGCGAGTCTTGCAAAGAAAAGACGAACCTTTAGTACTTTGAAATTCAATTTCAGTAGATGCCCTAAGCATAGATCCAAGAAGATCAAGGCCATATTTACATGGCATGTTCTAGAAAGTAAAGCATAGTTAAGAAGTTCCATTTGATAAGTAAATAAAATGTATGCAATTACCAGTTCATAGACAAAAAAGGGTTTACAAAACAAAATATAGATTGCCTATATTACTTATCTTCTTCAATGTATAAAAATTGATAAATACATACTAGCTGGTATAAAACATGGGTACTCAAAAAAAAAAAAATTCAGTCTTTACTATAAAGACCTCATATAAACGACATTTCAAAACCACTAACAATATTTTGTTGCAAATGTAACTAAATAATCCTCCCATACCTATAAATTAAAATATGGATTACTTATGTTACTAGTCTCCTTTACTCAGAATAAATAGATAAACATATATTTGCTAGCTTTGTATCTCTGTGCTTGAGAAAAGAAACATTAGTAAGACTTCTCCAAAAGATATCAGTAGTCATCTCTATCATTATTTGTATAAGCTTACACAATAAAACTTGAATACTTCCACAAGTAGTACTGCCTAATTAAACCATAAAAAAAAATGTTTAAGCTCTCTAAAGGATATTGCATGTTACACTAACACATTCTGGAAAGAAAGTACAATTCCAAAGCAGTTTGCAAAAGAGGGTTTTCGTTGAAAATATTCATTGCATTTGTCATTTTGAAATGAGTATAATTTATAAAAGTTCTAGGGAAGGTTCAATAAATCCTTTTGGAACACTGGTAATGGCTGCAAGGTCAGCCAAAGGATAAAAATAACCATGAAAACAAATGACAACAATCTACATTTTGTTCTTATTACTTAGATCCAGAATATGACATTATCTAGTTTTCTATTTGTATTTTGGCTACAAGCAAAGCTGAAAAGATTTGGAAGAAAAATTTCTACTATCTAGTATGAACTTTCCTCAAGCTAGTATTGTGACGATTTCAAAGACTCGGACATGTGCTAATTAAATTAAATTTGCTACTTCAAATAGTCAAATATGAACTAATTATATTAAAATAGCCGCTTCAAGTAAATTAAAGTCATTTGAAAAGAAATTCCATGAAGTAACTTACCCAGCATCAAAATTTGAAGGATTTAGTTAAATTTAACCGACTAAAGCTTGACAAGAAAAAAACAGTAACAAAGCACACAATAAAACATCAGAATTCTAATAATGAACTTATCATAACTTATGAAGAAAATGTGAAATGCCCCTTAAAGATGTCAGTTTGTATGTATGCTCATTAATAAAAAATAAATAAAGCTTTTGTACTTCTATCTTTTCCCACCAGATTTAAACTTATTTCGACATTTATTTTTTTATATTTAGATTTGTAAAATATGACATAGAAGCCATAAATGTGCAAATTATCATATATAAATTGCTCATTTTCAGCTTTGCAATCCTCATTGAACTCATTTAATGGTTGTCTGAAAGCCTCATAGAAACTGCATCAGAAGGTATCGTTCTTCTTACATATTATTATTATTATTATTATTTTTTGTCTGGTAAGATGGTTCAGTTGCATACTCTTGGTATTTCTAACTGGAACAATTAATAGGAAGCAACATTTTCTTTTGCGTGAGCATAAAAAGAATTCGATACATGTTTGCCACTGTTATATTTTGGCTGCATTAGATATTCTTTTATTTTTTTACTTTTTTCTACTTGTTACTGTAGGTGACTACAAGGGAAAGCTTATGGAAGTTGTTGGCACCATTCTATATCTATGATATCATTCCTTGGAAAAAATGTTGCCCCTAGACTTATGTATGCATCTCATATGGTCCTTAGATTCAGTTCAGTCTGGCACCTGTGTCCTCCCCCCTAAACTTCTGCACTTACTAAGCATTTGGTCCATTTGGCTCTTACAACCTCTCCCCACAAGCAGACCCACATAGTTGCTGCACTAAGAAAAATCAACTGGCACACCTATTGCTCCGTGTTCAGATCCTTTGTGAGTCCATATTTTCGTTATAGCTACTCAATCATGAAGCTGCATTAATTCACTGATTGGTAGCTTCATACAGAACAACGAACATATCAATTAAAAGTCAGTATTGCAGTATTGGTACAGTTTGACCCTGTTGCACAAGCTGACCATTCTTCCCAGCTTCAAGGATTTTGTAGACTTGCCCTCGCACAAAGCAGCTAGTAGCAGGCCATCAAGGTTACCAACAGACCTGATCCCAGAATTCCACCACTGGATTCTGGAACCACATACATTTAAGACTATAGAGCCAAAGGTATAATAAGGAAAATATTTCGTAATAATCTACGGAAAGAGTAATTTGCTTTATTCTGTTATTGATCGATATAAAGCAGCCATTTCTTGTTGCAAGACGCCACAAGAATAGACTTAAGTTCGCTGCAGTGTTTCAGTTCATATTTTTTAAATTAGGCAAATCGCCTATTTGATGAACATTGTTCTCTACATTTTGTAACTCTGGGTTACAATGGCCTACTTTATTTCATATTCTACTCCCTGCTATTTAGTTTATAACCTAGTAAATACTAGATTGTTGATGTTATCTGATTCATTTCATTCTTCTTCATGGTTTTCTATTGTAACTACTAGATGGTTGGTGGTATTTGGTTTTGTTACTAAATGATTAATCCTTTAATCTAGGCAGTGCTTGATGATAATAGTAACTATCATAAAAAATTTCTTATTTACGTTTCAAGATTTGGTGTTAAGGATTGAAGATTTTTATTCTAGATTTTATTTTTGATCTTCTAATACGGTTTCAGATTCTTAACTTTAGGAGCTTGCTCTTTAACGAGTACCACTACAGCTTAAAAGGATGCAGTTTTAACTCTAGGGGAAATCAATAATCCAGAAAGGGAAGGTTTGTAGCCAATGTTGTTGTGAATGTCTTTATTGGAAAGGCCTTTACAACGAAGTTGCAATTATAGCCATCAGTATTCCTTAAAAGTTAAATCTTTTTAATAAGTAGTTTAGACTATCCAAAGACATTAACTTAATGGTAGCTAGGAAATGCCAGGGGATTGTTCCTCATCTATGGAAGAGTTCAAAATAATCTCTCAAAATTTGTTTGGCTAGAAGAAGAAAAAATAAAATTTGGCTGCCACAGATGGTTAATGAAATTGTTTTCTTCAATACCATTTTTAGAGCTTTATGGAGTTTCAATGTTCTACCTAAACTACAGCTATCATAATGATCAGTGTTTCTCAAATTTTGATCTTCATTTGATCATGGTCATTGATGCTGATCTCTGAGAAAATGACAATTCCTGAGATTCTAGGAGTTTCTTCACATTTTTGTAATAATCCTTATTGTTCTTTGAGGTTTTCCACTTTTTTTTTCCCCCGGTCAATTTGCAGTTGTTTTATGAACAGACCTGGGATTATTGGAACTAAATTACTGAATAGTTTGTTCTTTTGTTTTAACAATTATATTGAGATCCTTGAGGTTATTCGATATTTTAATAATTTTGTGTACAACTGGACCAAAATTTTAAATAAGTGCCTGTGCTATCTGTAGTGGAGATTAGACATACACTAAAAAGGAAATTATAGTAGTCTAAACTCTCAAAGAATTTTATGCAATAAATTATTATTGGGTCTCTAGCAAGGGCCAGAGGCTATTTGATTATCATGAATGTTCTCCTTGCAGGGTGCCTAGATGCATTTCTGGAAACAACAAGGGGTATCAATGTCTTTGTGAGGGCTGCACGTGCTAAGTGTGAATTCTGTGTCTCAATTTTCAATTGTATCTTGTCCTCTGCATTTCATGGTGGGCCTCATCCTTTGTAGCTCCCTCCATTTCTCAATACTTCGTAAAGGCTAAAAGTGATGTTGAAAACAATTTGGACATGGGAATATCTCAGCAGACATTAAGAAATCAAAGTATTGGAAAAACTTGGGAAAAAAAGTGGAATGACTGGAATAAAGTTGAAAAAAGAAATTGAAAAAAATCAGCTTGGGGAATAAAATTCAAAAGATTGGAACATCACCATTTCCTTGGATATTTTTACGACACTGCCTAAAACAAAGGTATCAAAGTGTTCTTCTCGGCGAATGGGTTGGATTAGATTCACAATCATGCATGTTTCTCTATTGATAGTCTGCACGCTTAGGTCCAGACATTCCCCCATTCTTTACTAGATCCA
The DNA here is from genome assembly GCA_000404065.3 of Pinus taeda. Lineage (NCBI taxonomy): Eukaryota > Viridiplantae > Streptophyta > Pinopsida > Pinales > Pinaceae > Pinus > Pinus taeda. The sequence continues at coordinate 6,596 of APFE031716584.1, forward strand.
TACATTGAAGGTTAGATAAGAAGTTGGACAATCCACTCAACAATGCCTGACCATAAGTGTAAGAGTGTTGGTATGTACACAATTTTTATAGCTTTTGTAGTAGCTTTATCAATGAATTTTTGTGGACTATTACTTGAGAATGATTATTGATAGGTTCTGTTATCACACTCCCATTCACAGAGATAAGGGTGTAGAATTTGTCGGTCTTCATGTTGGGAAGCAAGTCTCAACTGATTGATAAATGCCTGATATTTTTCTAATGCTGACATATGAATACATCTCGGGCCATAAGTACTAAGATCTTTTGGGAAGCATGGTTCAAGCCTATTGATGAGGTACACCAATTCAAGATCCTTTAGATATTGGCTTCGCTTGTTTACTTTCGAGCACTTCTTAGAAAGTAGGAAGCCTATGCTTGATGTTTTTACTTGCAGTTATAGGGCTAGAAATTTGAAATCCGATCCAATTAGGGATGTACTCCTGCTTCTAAAATGCTTAGTTGACTCCCAGTTCATATGGATCATTTTAATTGTCGAAATGGCAACGAAGTCCATATGTTATCCAGATTTGGAATTGAGTGGAAATTTTAAGAGAGTATCTGGCTTCTTCAAGCAATTTCCTTTCATCGAGGGAACCATTGATTGCTTTATAGAATGCCAAACCAGCTATGAGAAGGTGGCATTGCATACCTTGCAGGTCTTTTTACATTTCTCTCTAATTTTCTAAGCCCTTGTTTTATGACAATGTTGGATGACTTGATAGAAGATTAAGGCTATGGAAATGTATGTTCTGTTTAATATTCTTTTTCTAGGAAATTCTCATGGGAAAACTTCTAGTCTCTTCCATTCATTTTTTGATCTAGTGCAAAACCCTTTAGTGTTGGTTATGGTGCCTGACAAGGGAGGGACATTTAGTAGTCAAGGGAATTGAACTGGAGACCTATTGTACGCTCAAAGCACTCAACCACTCATGCTAGCTCACAGGGCTACTATGTTCTCTCTTTTATAGATGTGTGTGTGTGTGTTTACTTATATACCATAGTGATGGAATGATGGTTGTTTATATTAGAATTGCATAGTTGATGCCTTTTCTTGTGTGCTACTGCATTATGAACATTTGTGCTTCATGCTTATGAGATTCTACTACTACCAACTATAATTCTTTTGGATCCGCTAGATTCATTGATGCACAACATTCAGTCTCACTCTATTTTTAGTGTTTCTTACATCTTCTTCGATGAATGCAAAACCTTTGAAGAAATTGCACAAATCAAAATCTTCAATAAATTTTAATTCCATTGTGAGCATTCTTGCATATGTAGGCTTACATGATAAATAATGGCATGTTTCAATGCAGGTACTTGGGAATGCAAAATGCGCTGCACCATTTCAAATATTCGTGGTAGAAGCACGTCCAAATTTTTAAACAATCTATCAATGACTGGTACCTTGTTACAACCAGGAGAAATAGAATCACTGGATCTGCTAGATGAAAACCTTGATTCTTATTGCGGGATATTTGGGAGATGTCAACTCCTTCTAGTTAGAAAGGGCAATTATAATTACCTTAAGAATGGGTTGGATTGCCATTTCTACATCAATAAATCTAAAAGAGTGTGGTGGAGAGAGAAAGAGGAATTACTGTCAAAGCCCAATCTGCCACAATTCTCTTCAATCACAGTACATATGCCAGTGGAAATATCATGGAAGCTTGTTCTCAAAAATTCTTACTTAATCTGATTGACACACCGGGCCATGTGGAATTTAACCATGAAGTACCGAGATCCCTTGATGCATGTCAAGGAGTTCTTTTGGTAGGTGATGTTGCCCAAGGTGTTCAAGCACAAACAGTTGCTAAATTCTATCTAGCATTTGAAACTAACCTTGCTATCATTCCAATTATAAATAAATTTTGATCAACCTACGGCTGATCCAGATTGTATTAAAGCACAATTGAAGTCATTATTTGACCTTGATCCTCTAGATGCTATCTTAACCTCAGCTAAAACTGGTCAATGTCCTGAGCACGTTCTTCCCGCTGTGATTGGATGTATTCCACCCCCAAAAGGGCTAAGTAGCTCACCTTTACAGAGACAAACTTGAAATCTGTTGGCTTCGTCCACGTAGGTTCGAACCCTGCTGTCGACGCGTTCACGGCTTAATGAGTTTTTCAGAGAATTTGTGTATGATCCAACAACTTATTTCGAAGAAGAACAGGCTCTCTCTACGGGTTAAAATTATGTTTCATACTATGATGAGTACAGAGGAGTTATTTGCCATGTTGCTCTACGAAAAGGAGAAAGATAGCATCCACTGCAACTGGACAGAGACATGAAATTATGGATATTGGTATCCTACATCTCGAACTTATGCCAACAAGGATGTTTGTGATAGGACAAGTGGGGTATGTCGTCAGTGGCATGCGCTCAACTAAAGAGGCTCGGGTGGGTGATACATTACATCATGTTTGAAGTGTTATTCAACCCCTTCCTAGTTTCAAGGCAGCAAAACATATGGTATTTTTTAGAGTTTACCCAGCTAATCAGATTTCAATGATCTGAACAATGCGATTTAAAAAAAACTGACTTGAAACGATGCTAGTGTTTTAGTCGCAAGGGAGAGCAATGGAGCACATGGCTTCGGGTTCAAATGCAGTGTGTGTTGGTTGTGCCATTATGATGATTATGCCAAGTAGATAGGCAGAGAAACAAAGGTGCTCAACTGTTAAATCTGAGCCCTTGGATGTTATAAGTGTAGATTTAGCTAGGATTGCAATGAAAAGAAAAAGAAGATAATGAGGGTTTGCCAGTCCAAGTGCACCCACAGAAAAAGAAGAAAAATGTTAGACACAGTAGTCTGGGTAGGCAGTTTTGGTGTTGCAGAATGAGACTTGTGATAAAATTTTGTTTCTCAAGATGTTCATCTTACTATTATCATAAGTACCATGGCACATATGTGAATGCACATCAAGCAAAGCATGACTAATTCCCCTCCACACTTTTCCCCCAAATCATTTACTAATTTTCCCCAATGATATTGAGATCTACTCGATATCACTAAACCACTCATTCCATTTCATAAATATTCCTACCTAAGTAAAAATCCTACTTTACTTAGGAAAATTGACAAAAATTCCTCATAAAAGCCCTTTCTCATCTTAAAGCCTAAGTTTATAGCTTAGCGTTGGTTCATCCTTATAAATCATATTAACAATTAACCTTTATTATATAACTCTCGTACTTTATTGCCCCATCCTGTATTATGTATAACATACAATAAAAATATCCCAAAATATTAAATATCTCGCCCTTGGTTGAAATATAACCATATCACTGTTTATCGGGAATTAATAAGTTTATCAGAAACCTATTAATAACCCTTATTACGCCATCCAAGGATTGATTAACCCCATGCTAATTAATAAACTTAATCACCCCGCAAACCAATAAAATCACTCCCGATACATTTGAAAACTTAAATTATGATGTCGGGCCCGCGCATTAACCCTTCACCATCTTCGTATAGCGCCCCCCGTCTGGTCGGCGCCCTCGCATCGGATGGCTCACAATCATATCATGCCCCTCTCTGCCGCTGAACTTTATCACCCAAGGGATTGATGGTATCACCGCCCATACTAGGACGCATGTCGACCTCCCACGTGCTCGCACCCCATCCCCCCCCCCCCCCCCCCCCCCCTATAAACATTTAGCCCTAAGCAGTGCGGGGCAAAACAACTTACCACCCTCCCACTGACCCCTCGCTGATGTAACTGCCACGTCACCACCCACCCTTCCGCTAAACGACAACACATCCAATCCAGCTGATGCCATCCAACAATCAACGCCAAAAAGCCCCGCCAAAGCGAAAATTTTGTTAAAAACATGATAAACTGTCATTTTCGTCCAGTTTCTTTGCGCACTATTTTCATGCAAATTACGTCTGGTTGATTGCTCGAATGTCCAGTCCACCACCTGGCCAACAAGTTTCAACATTGCGCTCTGCTGCTCGTCCTGCAATCCGTGAATTGCCCGGTTTACCTCCAAAAATAGGTATTTACCAAAATTCACTTCCCGAACCCGTAATTTCATTTTTCCTCTGTGAAATTTTAAGCAAAAAAGCTAAATTCAAGTAAATCAGTCCATAGCTCTCGGAGAAAAACACCCAGAACTACTGTTTTGCCCATTTTTCCACAGAAACTCGACCTCCAGTTTGAAAACACAAGAACTAAACATGGAAGCTCCCGTAGCCCTGAATGTCACCCCCCTCAATGCACCTCATAAGGACCAGGATTGGTTATCCTTAGCTGATAGAGATTTTCAAATCAAGGAGTTAACTGGCCTCATGAACCACCTCCAGGCATTTTGCAGAGTTAGGAATAGTTATCTAAGCAACTCTGACATCTATGGAATATGGGAATCCAATCTTCCCAAGTATTACCTTCCCTCAGTCAATGTCTTCCCAGATATTATCCACCATTGATGTGCCAACTATGACCCTGTCACCAAAGTAGTTCTAACCCCATACCAAACTGTCCTGTTTTACATAACTGCTGAATCCATCAATGAGATGTTACAATTCAAACCCACTCAGCCTCTGGCTCCTCTTTCCATGGGATTTTTGCTTGAGCAAGGCTCTCACTTTCCCAATTCAGAAATAACACGTATTGCTCAAATGTTCATGAAACCTGATTGCCAGCCCCAAGGCCCACCTCCATATTTGTATGTCTGGTTCACTGAAATAGGAAGACTCATAATTGAGATGATATCCTTCATCTTGGGATTCAAAACCAGTGAATTTGTTGATGAAACCACCTTAGTCCTCTTGTCAATGTTTACTCCAAGATAGCCCCCTGCTGTCAAGTATGACTATGCAACCTTTATTCCTAACAAAATCAATGAGCAATTCATAAGTCTGGGCACAAAAGGAGTCTTCAAGTACACCTCATTCATCTACCACCTTCTGCTATATTATCAGCCAGGCAGCCTTTCATTTCCCATCAGGAAATTGGATTCCAAAGGAGAGCAGAGGTCTGTGATCTTTTGGACCTCAGTCTTCCACAATGTTCATGAATCCCCTTATACCTATTGTGAATTCATTGACCTATTCATACATCCAGCCACCACTCTATTGATAGGAGCTCCTCCTCCTAGGCTCTTTGGTGATATAAGGAAGATTTTACAGCTTTCCAGATAGTAAAAGATAGGTGACTAGTACTTATACCAGAATCACACTGAAATCAGAATATATGGCTGTGAATTGTGCCCTTACAAGCTGCCCAAATATGTGCCTATGAGACTATTTACACTAGAGTATTTCAGGCAACTTATCAATACAAATTTGACCCACTTTTGTAGTGCAAAGAAGAAGGCCCAACTGAAAATAAAAAACCAGTTAGGCCCTTATGTCATCAATTCTAGGGAGGCCTGGGAAGAGGCTGATAAGATATTAGGGGAACAACTTAAATTGAAGAAAATTTTTTGGTGGGTGCCTTATGACAAAATAGCTTTATAAGTGACGGAAAAGTAAGAAACAGGCTGTCAGTCTATATACATCATAGAATCCCTGAAATTGAACAGTTTGCTAATCAAGATGACTGGGTAGAGGGCACATTAGTAGAACAAATTAGTGAGCAGGAAAAGATGGAGATGGCTATGAAAGACTTTGAAAAACCCTTGACTTGGACTCTTTTGGACAAGTATCCTTCAAACTACCTCAACAAACAGGAGTTGGTGCATCCCCTGCTGGAACTTCTCAGCAACCTGTACAAGAAGCCAGCACACCAGGGACAGGGACATCTAAGGGCAAGGAAGTGGCAGAAACAGAGCAGCCAGCAATGACAGATTAGCAGGATCAAATTCCTCCAATTCAAATCAAATTAGCAGAGGTTCCTGCATTACAGACTCCTCTAAATGAGGAAAAAGGCCAAAAGAGAGACAGGGAAGACCTCACACCCATGAGTGGACCTGCAGAACAACCGGGTGCAAAGAGGCAAAGATTAAATCATCACTCTAAATAGGAAATCTTTGAGGAAACAATAGAAAGTTTGAGAGGGAAAGGGTAGTCAGCCAGCAAACTTCCCCAATGGTAGACACATCAACTAGCTCACATCGGCAAGAGCTAGAAAGGCAACATAGCGTGGAAGTTTCATCTACTAGGCCACAAAGCAAACAGGCCTCCTGCATCAAAAGAACATTCATGAAGATAAAGGCTAGAAACGACCCACTAAGGGTACAAATTTACAACCAATATCTTAAGATGGCCCCCACAAACCAGCAAAGGTTGATGTCTGCCTATGACGTTAAGGAGGGCAAGATGATCATGAGTTATTTTAAGCCGAAGGTGCAGCAAACACAATTAGCAGCTAACTACATCAGGCCAAATCTAGAGGTATTGGCCAAGGATATTCATCCTATGGACCAAATCGAGCTACACAAACAAACTGGAGAGATGGTCTACTCCACACTAGCTGATAAAGCTATGTTAGCTCATAAATTGCAAAACTCCTTGGAGAACACCTTTGCTTAGCTAGATTTGGAAAAATCCTCTTCTCTTGCTAAAGACAACATGATAAAATCTTTGGAGGAGATTATCATTGACCTAGGACATGACCCAAAAGATGCCAAGGGAATTAAGGCACTGATGAAGAAGAAAGAGGAAGATATTGCTACCCTGAGGAAGCAGCTTAAATTGCCCCTACCATGCATCCACAAATAGCAGAAGTTGTACAACAGAAATCAAAGGAGGAAATGTTGGAGCTGCTCATGAGGCTCAATGAATGGTTAACTGATACAGAGCAGGCATTAGAGACAACACTAAAACAAAAGCAGGGAGAGTTAGCCTCCCAGCCACCTCAGGTAATCCTTGCAGTCACAACTACCCCTTCCACAGTTGTAACAACATTACCTCCCACTGTTCCAGCAACCACAGTAGAAATAACTACAGGTACATCAGCAACAGCAACAACAACAACACCAGGCAGTAGCACTACCATGACCATAGAGGAATTGATAAAAACCATGGAGGAATTAAATCTCCAAGTATCTGAATTGAAATTGGTCAAGGAACAATTGGAAAAACTAGAAAGAATCTATGACAAATCCAAGATGACTGTAGCAAAAAAGACAAGGGAGGTTAAGGCATTGGAGAACAAGGTGAGAGCATTGGAGAAGGATCTCTCTTTAGACAAGCCTATGGGAGAAATCAAAGGCATTTTGCGGGCCAACATCAATCAATCCCTTAGAAATGTGTGGAGATCTATCCAAGTCATTTATGAGAATATTGACTTGGTAACAGCGGCCCATGTGGAGATTCAAAAGACAAGGACTTTATTGGGGCAGATGCTTGAACAAGCTAACATGATAATACATTTTTTTAACACCAAGACCAGTGAAGAACTGGAGGCACTGCAAATCAGAGACAGGACAGGCACCATTCTGCATATCAAGAAAGTTCTAACCATGAGAACTCTAATGCAAAATTTGGAAAGGAGATGCCAGGACATGCAGGTGGAGATTGATTCTTTCATAGAAAGATTTACAATTTTGCATGAAAAGGGTTTGCCAAGTCCATTGGGGAGTAATGGACGCCTGATGAGACATGTAGAGTACACACAGAAGTTGAATAAATATGTTTCTGATCAAGCTAATGCATCATCAAGTACTTCAGCAGAGAAGGCACTCCCATCTGGCCAAGCCCTTTATGACAAATTGGAGAATTTAATTTACATTGAGCATGAGGTGAAACATCTGTTCACCATCCCATCTAATTTCTTCAGGTACACAGAGACTGTTGAGACTTTAAGAAAGCTGCAGAGACATAAAATACTAGAATCAGACTGGTGGCAAGTTATATTAGGAATCTTATGAACTTATCTTTGGTATCTCTGGTATCTTTGGTAAAGTATGATTTTGGATCATCTACCATAATGCGGAGAACGGAAAAGAATAAAGGTCAGACGGATCAAGGCGTATTGAAGACATTGGAACGAAAGGGAGTAGACAGCACAAACTATCAGTGAAAGGCAGATGTGAACCAACTTACAAAGCCTACCTCCAACACATCTGACAAAGACGAAGCTGCCAGCACAGTATCATTTATTTCTTCTCTGTTTTCGAGACTACGTGTCTCTGTCCTTTGTAAAAAATGATGAATCGTCACTAGATATTATTTCTGTGAGATATTTGTATAAATACCCCCTCGAACTAAGTATTTGGGGTTGGTGACCCATTCTTAAACTTCGCTGTAATACTGAAATTTTTGGAATACAAAAGTTTTTTGGAATCAACTGTTGTTGGACTTATTGAATGTGGAATTGAAGCAGATGGACTTGTCACAGAATTCTTGAATCAACCAGCAGACCAATAAGTCCCTTTATCTTCTGTTTTGTAATTTTTCTAGTTTCATTATATCACTTGTGTTTCACAATCTAAATGATAATGATAAATATTAATTCAGAATTTGCTTAACTGCACTCTGTGTTTCATTCATGATCATTCTATGTGTTTTCTTCAGAATTAGTATAAACAGTGTAATTCTTAATTGCTCCTATTTCCTAATTCTTCCATATTGATTATTTGCTTAGGAATTCTTAATTGCTCCTTTGTAGTAATCATCAATTTTCCTGTGTTAAATATGCTGAAGGATTCTTAACTGCCCTTCAACCAATTTGAGCCCATTCCATCTGAAGAAAATCTATGTTTTATCCCTATTTGACTACCTTACAGTGTGAAACCATCCTTTTCTAAGAAACCAAATCCAGAAACCCCTCCTCATTGACCCCATTTGCCCAATGGACTAAACTTCTCAGATTCACACCTCAGTTCTATTGAATCTCACCATCCAAAAATCAAACAAATCCTCAAACATCATAACTGGCCTAACATCTTTCAAAACAAAGTTAAATCATAAAGAGAGAGCCCTCTCTGGATGCAGATTGGCTAGAATCTGTGTCTAAAATATTGGTTTGTTGTTACCTCGGCCGTATTCCCTTTCTTACAACTTTCATAGGGAACAACCTGAGTGATAACATCATTGGTGACTCCACTGGGGAACTGAATATTTGTTTATGTCTGTTGTCTACCTTATAAGCTACAGAAAGAGCCTGAAGTTAGCCAAGAAGCCTTTGAAATTCTTTTGCTTTGCAATAGCAGAAGTAAATGAATGCTACTTCAGTCTATCTCTGGTCTAGCTTATAGATTGGACAGCCGGTTCAAATACCTGATCAATGCCTTCTTTATAAATCTTTAAGAAAGTTAACAATCCCCACATTTAAAGTCTCTTAAAGAAAAAGTTAAAGTTGTAGTGTTAAACCATTTATAGAAAAACCAAAAATACACTTAGAAGACTGGCTTCAGAAAGGATTCGTTACACCAGATCACATCCTGATCCAAACCCTCCACCTGCATTTGAAAATCCTAATCTGATTCCTAAAATCCTTAGAAGACAAGAGAGCCTAGAAAATTATGCTATTTCTCAGCCTTTATCCAGATCAAAATCCTGTCTTGTCAGCTCAATCCACTTTGAAAACGAACCTGTTGTTAACTATTTTGAAAGCCCTTCATTTGAGACATTTTCCGAATCTGGATTAGCACACACAATTCAAGATCCAACATTCCTTGAAAATTTGTAGCTTGAAGTTGTTTCTCCACATCTGGACAGACATCTGCAGAGCTCCATCCAACCTGAGATTACCTCTGAAAAACACCAAATCTCCCTGTGATTACTACTCCTTCTTCAAGTTCACTATCAGCACCTCACACTTCCCAACATCAAGTTATCCCTTCAACTCTTCCATCCTTTATTCATATCCCTGTTGTTGTCCCTACTGCACTAGTTGTTACATATATCCCTGTTAACATGGCAAACAGATATGCTCCTCTGAGCTTACCTGCCAATCTATGGGGCAATGCCCCAAGACTATCAAAGAAAAATCACTCCTTTTGATGGTACAGGCTCATATACAACTCAACAACATACTAAAAAAATGACAGATTATTTTGAAATATATGAGGTTGATGATGATGATGTTAGAATGAGAATTTTTGTTCAATGTTTGACTGGAGATGTTAGAACTTGGTTTAGAGCCCTCCCTACAAACAATATCAATGATCTACAAGCTCTTTATCAGACTTTCATGAACAGATGGGAAAAGAAGAAAGATCCTCTCCATATTTTATCAAAATATGAAGGCTTAAAGAGAGGCCCTCAAGAAACTGTCCAGGATTACTGTACCAGATTCAACAATATCTACAATGCTATTCCCCATAATCTCAGACCTCCTCCAGATTTGGCCCTGATTAAATTCCCTAATGCTTTTGATTCTGATATGGCATATCAACTTAGGGAAAGAGCTCCTAGAGACCTAGAAGAGATGCAGAGTATAGTTGTCAGCGTTGAGGCTAACCTGATTTCCAAACGAGCACAGGCTAGAGCTGAAAGGAGGATACCTCTTAAAGAAGAACCCTCCGCTTTTGAACAGAAATTAGATGCTATAATTAAAGGAATGGACAGACTTGGAAATAGAGTAGAAACAATTGAGAGGAAATCCTCTTGGGATGGCCAACCAAGCAACACTGAAAGGAATCCAAACTTCAGAAAAAACTAGAACCCTAACCTCGGAAAGTCTGGACCTGACCAGAACATTAGGCCTCCATTCCAAGAAAATTTCGCTGAAGCCTCAACCTTTGATCAAACACCAAAAGACACTCAATCAATTTAATGGGTCTTAATAATGAACAACAAGTCTTCTTAACCCAAGAAGACCAAGAAGCTCACACTCTTGAAAAATTCCAAACACAATCAGGTGAGTCATTTGATTTCAAAGAAGGATATGATACAACTATTTATGAAGTTCATAAGCAATACAATCTGAGAAGCAGGAGAATAGATGTCCCTGAAACCAATAAGCAAAAGGATGCTAAGCAGCCTAACAAAATTAAAATCAATAAACCCCCTGCAGAGGTCCTTCCTGGAACAGATCCTAGCCCAAGTAAACCAATAATTGAAGATGTATCAGATGATCAACCATTTAACAGACAACCTTCTACTGTTGTCACTCTCAAATGAAATGTAAAAGAATATCCTAAAATTGATTTGAAAACAACTTCACACCATAACGTCACTCCTGAGAAGGTGAAAAACACAGAAAAAGACAACTCCACTGTCCAAAAGACAAAAGCTCAAACTAAAAAACCTTTCAATCTAGAGACAGAAATAGGCAAATTAAAAGTAGCCATTCCATTATTAGAATTGGCTAAACATGATGTCTACAGAGATCAAATCAGCAGATCACTCCAAATTCCTGTGAATCAAGATTCAATAAATGTTTTCGATGATCAGCCAGAGTTAATTTTTGGACCTAAGGTAAATGGCAAATCAATAGATGGAGGTGTTCCTCATTTTTATGTAAGTCTGAACATACATGATAAAACTCTTCATAACGCCATGTTTGATTCTGGTGCTTCTCATAACTTAATGCCCAAATCTGTGATGGAGAAGTTGAACCTAGATATTACCAGGCCATACAAAGACTTATTCTCTTTTGACTCCAGCCAGGTCAGATGTCTAGGATTAATCAGGGATTTATGCGTGTCATTAGTACAATACCCTGCCAAAACCATTTTAATAGACATAATGGTGGCTGATATTCCACCCAAATATGGAATGTTGTTATCTAGGTCTTGGGGAGCAAAACTGAAAGGATCATTACAGTTGGACATGTCTTATACAACTATTTCAGTATTTGGGCAACCAAAGAAATTATACCAAGAAACTTTAATGAAATATGTGGTGAGCAGTCAAGAGAAACCCCAAAATTTCCCCATCTACGTAGTGCATTCTGATATGGACTTCTTCATTCTTTATAATGCTGAAATTGATCCCCAAACATATGTCAAAGTTCTAACACTTAAACAAGAAGAAATCTCAAACCAAACCTCTAATATTCACATTCAAGAAATCTCTGAGCACAGTGACACAACAGACAATCAAGAGGAATTTGTTGAAACTAAAGAAATATATTTTCCCATAAAGCAGATTACTCAGACTCCTAAAACTGACTACAAACATGAAACCCTTTGGTACTTAGAATTTGATGGTTTAGTTAACAAATTAGGAGTAGGCACTGGAATTTGGGTGCATAACCTAGAAAATGATCATGCTGAAGGTCATGCTTATAGGTTAAACTTTAAATGCACTAATAATATGGCTAAATATGAATCCCTGTTGCTAGGACTCAAAGTGGTCAAAACTTTAGGGGCACACAGGATATCAGTTTTGGGAGACTCTAATCTAGTCATTCAACAGATAAAAGGAAATTTCCTCATAATTGATCCCAGACCGAGAGCTTATAGAGGAACAACAATTGACATCCTCAACACATTTCTGGAAACACAACTTACCAAAATTCCAAGGAAAAATAATTTGCATGCTCACAGCTTAGCAACATTTTCCAGCACTTGTAAATTACTGTTTGAACCTAATCATCAGTTCACAGCTGAGATTAGACATAGACCAGCCATACCTGATAATGTGAAGAACTGGCACGTGTTTGATAATGACAGTTAGATTAATAATTTCTTGACACTAGAGGAAGAGTTTTTCAGCACAAATATAGACATAGACACTGTTAGCATGATTAATCAAAAGAATAAAATACAAACAGACATTTCAGCAGAGAGTGCAAATCAAATGCTTCATCCAACTAAATTCACCAATAAAGAAATGCAAGATCTGAAAGGGATAGATATTGATGAGATTATTGAAGAAGAATATTAAATTATTGATTTAAAAGATAATCATCTGCCCAAAGGATTGACTCCCTTGGAAGATTTCTTTGATTCTAATGATATCCCAAGGAAACCCAAAATGCAGCCTCTAAAAGCAGATATTGAAGACTGTAACATAGGGACTGAGAAAAATCAAAAAATGATAAAATTGTCCAGAACTTTGTCCCCTGATCAAAAGCTTAAATATATTGAATTGTTCAAAGAATTCCAGAATGTTTTTGCTTGGAGCTATGAAGATCTGAAATCTTATGACACCTCTATAATTCAACATATGATACCCCTCAAAGAAGATCAGAAACCATTCAAACAAAAACTCAAAAGAATCAACCCTATACTACTCCCCTTAATTGAGAAAGAAATCAAACGGATGTATGAGGTAGGAATAATTGCTCCTATCAGATTTTCAGAGTGGGTGTCTAATTTAGTGCCTACTAGGAAGAAAACATGGGAAATCAGACCGTGTGTTGATTTAAGGAATGTGAATAAGGTTTCTTTGAAAGACAATTACCCCTTGCCCAAGATGGATTACATTTTACAAAGGGTAGTAGGGGCCTCTAGGATTTCACTCTTAGATGGATTCTCAAGCTTTAATCAAATTCTGGTCCATCCTAATGACCAGGAAAAAACTACTTTTACAATGCCATGGGGAACCTTCAAATATGTTAAAATGCCATTCGGACTTTAGAATGCAGGGGCAACCTTTCAACGAGAAATGGACATAGCTTTTGCAAAGGAGATCCTTTATTTCTTGGTCATATATCTAGATGACCTTACTGTGTTCTCTAAATCAGATCAGCAACATCTAGATCATTTGAGACATGTGTTTTTAAAGTGCAGAAAGTATGGCATCTCATTAAAGCCTAAGAAATCATTGTTTGGACTAGAGGAAGGAAAATTGTTGGGTCACATCATCTCCAAAGATAGCATCAGAATTGATCTTGATAGAATACAAGCCATTCTGCAAGTACCTCACCCTAGAAATGTCAAAGAACTCCAAGCTTTCCTTGGAAAGATCAATTTTTTAAGAAGATTCATACCTAACTTGGCTGAACTAATTAGATTGCTGAACAACATGTTAAAAAAGGATTCCAAGGTTAAATGGACAATAGAATCCAAACAAGCATTTGAAGAAATTAAAATGACTCTGACTAAAACACCAATCCTTACAAGTCCAAAGTTTGATAGGGACTTCATGATATTCTCATTTGCATCAGAACACACCATTATTGTTGTTTTACTACAAAAAGATGACCAAGGATGTGAAAAACCTATAGCCTTTTTCAGTAAAGCACTTAGGGATGCACCACTAAAATACCCAATCATGGAAAAATAGGCTTATGCACCTGTGAAAGCTATTAAAGACTTCAGAGTTTATATATTGTACTCCCATGTAATAGCTTATGTACCTAGTACTGTTATCAAAGACATCCTAACTCAGGAGGGAATTGAAGGCAAAAGAGGCAAATGGATAGCTAATATTCTAGAGTATGACATTGAAATAAAACCCACAAAACTTATAAAAGGACAGGGATTAGCTAAACTCATGACTGAAACAAACTTTCAAGCCCTGGATATCAATGAACTGGATAATGAACAGGAGATGGCGACTCCACAGATCAATTCGGCCTTCTTAGAATCACCTTGGTATGCTGATATAATTCCTGTGTTATTAAACCTACAAGCTCCTCCAGGGTTATCCAGAACAAAGAAGAGATTTTTGAAAATGGAAGCTTCAAAGTTTTTTATTTTAGATAATGCCTTATTTTGGAAAAATCATGAAGGTATCCTATTAAATTGTTTAATAAAAGATGAAGCTGACAAAGTGCTCAAAGAATTTCATGCAGGGGACTGTGGTGGACATCTTTATTGGAAATCAACTGCAGATAAGATCCTAAGGGCTGGATTCTATTGGCCCACTCTGTTTGCTGATGTGAAGAAATTTGTTACCACTTGCCATAAATGTCAAATCTTTGAAGGAAAGAGGAAACTTTTACCTTTTCCCCTTAAACCAATTTCCACAAAAAAGCCTTTCCAACAATGGGGTTTAGACTTCATTGGAGAGATCCATCCTCCATCTTCTGGCCAGCATAAATGGATCCTCGCTACCACAGATTATTTCACCAAGTGGATAGAAGCCATTCCTACTAGACAAGCCAATGATACAGTGATTATAGGATTCCTAGAAACCAATATACTGTCCCGGTTTGGCTTCCCTGAAAAAATCAAAACCAACAATGCTGCTGCTTTCAAATCCAAGAAAATGATAAGTTTTTGTCATAAATACCATATCACTTTAGGCCATTCCAAAACCTATTATCCTCAAGGTAATGATCTGGCTAAGTCTTCCAATAAGAGCTTGATAAATATTATTAAGAAAATGTTGGAAGAAAACAAGAAAAACTGGCACAAGAAACTCACAAATGCACTATGGGCAGACAGAATAACTACAAAGAGATCCATTGGAACAAGCCCTTATGAATTAGTTTATGGCATGGAAGTTGTATTTCCTTCATCTCTAGGAGTCCCTGTATTGAAATTGCTGCAAGAAGCTCAACTGGAACCCAATGACATCCAGAGAAGAATAAATCAAACTATCCATTTGCAGCAGACTAGGGAAGAAGTATATCAAAGATCTCAAGTCCTACAAGAAAAGCTCAAAAAAATGTTTGATAAGAGGACCAAGGCAAAAGATTTTTTAATTGGAGACAAGGTTTTACAATGGGATTCAAGGAGAGAAGATAATGGAAAACACAGGAAGTTTGACTTCCTATGGAAGGACCTTTTATTATCCAAGCCTTACAAGGGAACAATGCTTACTTTTTGGAGAACCTGGATGGTACAGAAACAGGAGAAGGACCAATTAATGGCTGGATGCTGAAGCACTACTTTGATCCAACTATTTGAAGCATTTTTGCCTTATTATGTACATACTATATCCTTAGTAATATTTCAATTTGGATTGGACAACAAATTGCTAAAGTTGAAGCCCGAAGAGAAGGCCCTAAGCTTCATAAGTTTGACTGTCATACATATTAATAAAGCAACTAGCAGAAGGAAATTTCAGAGCACAATCAAGAGTTATGGAGAAGGCTATCTAACCTACTATTATTGACTTTCCACCAGGGAAAGCCATCCCCAAGTGGAGCCATTGTTAGGTTCCTATACCAATAGGTGTCATATTTCATGATTGGCATTGATGAGCTCTAATATGTTCATACCTTTTTGGCTGGTTGCCAAGGTTTTCCATATTCTCAAAAAACAAAAAATTTAAAAAATGTAAAGAGGGTATGCCATAAAAGAAGAATCAAAGGGAAAAAAAAACAAAATGGTCAAAAGAGTGAAAGAAATGAACCCCAAATCAAATAGACCAGGAAAGTGTGCAAATCCAAAATGCCACTACTATTCTATTTTTGCAATGATCTGATGGTGTGCAGCTTGTTGACTCATGCCACCATTGATGAATGGCAAAACAACTCAATCTTGGCTAGTTCATGGTTTGAATTTATTTGTTTTAGAGACAGAGAATAAAATCTGTCCAAGCTGTTCAATCTTGGCGGATAAGTAGATAGGTAGAGAAGCAAAGGTGCTCAACTGTTAAATCTGAGCCCTTGGATGTTATAAGTGTAGATTTAGCTAGGATTGCAATGAAAAGAAAAAGAAGATAATGAGGGTTTTCCAGCCCAAGTGCACCCACAGAAAAAGAAGAAAAATGTTAGACACAATAGGCTGGATAGGCAGTTTTGGTGTTGTAGAATGTTGTTTCTCAAGATGTTCATCTTACTATTATCATAAGTACCATGGCACATATGTGAATGCACATCAAGCAAAGCATGACCAATTACCCTTCACACTTTCCCCCAAATCATTTACTAATTTTCCCCAATGATATTGAGATCTGCTCGATATCACTAAACCACTCATTCCATTTCATAAATATTCCTGCCTAAGTAAAAATCCTACTTTACTTAGGAAAATTGACAAAAATTCCTCATAAAACCCCTTTCTCATCTTAAAGCCTAAGTTTATAGCTTAGTGCTGTTTCATCCTTATAAATCATATTAACAATTAACCTTTATTATATAACTTCTGTACTTTATTTCCCCATCCCGTATTATGTATAAAATTCAATAAAAATATCCCAAAATATTAAATATCCTGCCCTTGGTTGAAATATAACCATATCACTGTTTATCGGGAATTAATAAGTTTATCAAAAACCTATTAATAACCCTTATTACGCCATCCAAAGATTGATTAACCCCATGTTAATTAATAAACTTAATCACCCTGTAGACCAATAAAATCACTCCCGGTACACTTGAAAACTTAAATTATGATGTCAGGCCTGCACATTAACCCTTCGCCATCTTCGTATAGCACCCCTTGTCCAATCGGTGCCCTCGCATCGGACGGATCACAATCATATTGCACCCCTCTCTACTGCTGAACTTTACCGCTCGGGGGACTAGTTGTATCACTGCTCGTACTAGGACGTGTGTCGACTGCCCACGCTGCTCGCAACCCCCCCATCCAAAACCACTTTAGCCCATAAGCGGTGCAGGGCAAAACAACTTACAGCCCTCCCGGTGACCCCTTGCTGACGTCACTGCCACGTCACCACCCACCCTTCCGCTAAACGACAATACGTCCAATCTAACTGACGTCATCCGACAATAAATGCCAAAAAGCCCCGCCAAAGCCAAAATCTTGTTAAAAACATGATAAACTATCATCTTCGTCCACTTTCTTTGTGCACTGTTTTCATGCAAATTACATCTGGTTGATTGCTCGAACGTCCAGTCCACCACCTAGCCAACAAGTTTCAACGTCACACTCTGCTGCTTGTCCTGCAATCTGTGAATTGCTTGGTTTGCCTCCAAAAATAGGTATTTACCCAAATTCACTTCCCGAACCCGTAATTTCGTTTTTCCTCTATGAAATTTTACCCAGAAAAGCTAAATTCAAGTACAATTAGTCCATAGCTCTCAGAGAAAGACACCCAGAACTGTTGTTTTGCCCATTTTTCCACAGAAACGCAACCTCTAGTTTGAAAACACAAGAACCAAACATGGAAGCTCTCGTAGCCCTGAATGTCGCCCCCCTCAATACACCTCATAAGGACCAGGATTGGTTATCCTTAGCTAACAGAGATTTTCAAATCAAGGAGTAACTGACCTCATGAACCACCTCTAGGCATTCCGCAAAGTTAGGAATAGTTATCTGAGCAACTCTGACATCTATGGAATATGGGAATCCAATCTTCCCAGGTATTACCTTCCCTCAGTCAATGTCTTCCTAGATATTATCCACCATTTCTATGCCAACTATGACCCTGTCACCAAAGCAGTTATAACACCATACCAAACTGTCCTCTTTTACATAACTGTTGAATCCATCAATGAGATGTTACAATTCAAACCCACTCAGCCTCTGGCTCCTCTTTCCATGGGATTTTTGCTTGAGCAAGGCTCTCAGTTGCCCAATTTAGAAATAACCCGTATTGCTCAAATGTTCATGAAACCTGATTGCCAGCCCCAAGGCCCACCTCCATATTTGCATGTTTGGTTCACTGAAATAGGAAGACTCATAATTGACATGATATCCTTCATCCTGGGATTCAAAACCAGTGAATTTGTTGATGAGACCACCTTAGTTCTGTTGTCAATGTTTACTCCAGGATAGCCCCTTGCCGTCAAGTATGACTATGCAACCTTTATTGCTAACAAAATCAATGAGCAATTCATAAGTCTGGACACAGAAGGAGTCTTCAAGTGCACCTCATTCATCTACCACCTTCTGCTATATTATCAGCCAGACAGCTTTTCATTTCCCATCGGGAAATTGGATTCCAAAGGAGAGCGGAGGTCTGTGATCTTTTGGACCTCAGTCTTCCACAATGTTCATGAATCCCCTTATACCTATTGTGAATTCATTGACCTGTTCATACATCCAACCACCACTCTATTGATAGGAGCTCCTCCTCCTAGGCTCTCTGGTGATATAAGGAAGATTTTACAACTTTCGAGACAGTACAAGATAGGTGACTAGTACTTGTACCAGAATCAAACAGAAATCGGACTATATGGCTGTGAATTGTGCCCTTACAAGTTGCCCAAATATGTGCCTATGAGACTATTTGCATTGGAGTATTTCAGGCAGCTTATCAATGCAGATTTGACCCACTTTTGTAGTGCAAAGAAGAAGGCCCAACTGAGAATAAAAAATCAGTTAGGCCCTTATGTCATCAATTCTAGGGAGGCATGGGAAGAGGCTGATAAGATATTAGGGGAACAACTTAAATTGAAGAAAAGTTTTTGGTGGGTGCCTTATGACCCAAATAGTTTTATAAGTGACAGAAAAGTAAGAAACAGGTTGTCAGTCTATATACATCATAGAATACCTAAAATAGAACAGTTTTCTAATCAAGATGACTGGGTAGAGGGCACATTAGTAGAAAAAATTAGTGAGCAGGAAAAGATGGAGATGGCTATGAAAGACTTTGAAAAAACCCTTGACCTAGACTCTTTTGGACAAGTATCCTTCAAACTACCTCAACAAAAAGGAGTTGGTGCATCCTCTGCTGAAACTTCTCAGCAGCCTGTACAAGAAGCCAACACACCAGGGATAGGGACATCTAAGGGCAAGGAAGTGGCAGAAATAGAAAAGCCAACAATGATAGATCAGTAGGAGCAAATTCCTCGAGTTCATACCAAAGCAGCAGAGGTTCCTACATTACAGACTCCTCTAAATGAGGAAAAAGGAAAAAGAGAGACAGGGAAGACCCCACACCCATGAGTGGACCTGCAAAACAACCGGGTGCAAAGAGGCAAAGATTAAATCCTCACTCTGAAGAGGAAATCTTTGAGGAAACAATAGACAGTTTGAGAGGTGAAAGGGTAGTCAGCCAGTAGACTTCCCCAATGGTGGACACATCAACTAGCTCACACCGGCAAGAGATAGAAAGGCAACATAGCGTGGAAGTTTTATCTACTAGGCCACAAAGCAAACAAGCCTCTGACATCAAAAGAACATTCACAGAGATAAAGGCTAGAAATGACCCACTAAGGGTACAACTTTACAACCAATATCTTAAGATGCCCCCCACAAACCAGCAAAGGTTGATGTCTGCCTATGACATTAAGGAGAGCAAGATGATCATGAGTTATTTTAAGCCCAAGGTGCAGCAACCACAATCAGCAGCTGACTACATTAGGACAAAGCTGGAGGTATTGGCCAAAGATATTCATCCTATGGACCAGATCGAGCTGCACAAACAAACTGGAGAGATGGTCTACTCCACACTAGCTGATAAAGCTATGTTAGCTCATAAAGTGCAAAACTCCTTGGAGAACACCTCTGCTCAGCTAGATTTGGAAAAAGCCTCTTCTCTTGCTAAAGAAAATAGGATAAAATCTTTGGAGGAGATTATCATTGAGCTAGGACATGACCCAAAATATGCCAAGGGCATTAAGGCACTGATGAAGAAGAAAGAGGAAGATATTGCCACCCTGAGGAAGCAGCTTAAATTGCCCCTACCATGCATCCACAAACAGCGAAAGTTGTACAACAGGATTCAGAGGAGGAAATGATGGAGCTGCTCATGAAGCTCAATGAACGGTTGACTAATACAGAGCAGGCATTGGAGACAACGCTAAAACAAACGCAGGGAGAGTCAGCCTCCCAGCCACCTTAAGTAATCCCTGCAGTCACAACTGCCCCTTCCATAATTGTAACAGCATTACCTCTCATTCTTCCAGCAGCCACAGCAGAAATAACTATAGGTACATCAACAACAACAGTAGCACCAGGCAGTAGCACTACCATGACCACAAAGGAATTGATAAAAGCCATGGAGGAATTAAAAATCCAAGCATCTGAATTGAAATTGATCAAGGAACAATTGGCAAAACTAGAAGGAAGCTATGACAAATCCCAGATGTCTGTGGCAGAAAAGACAAGGGAGGTTAAGGCATTAGAGAACAAGGTGAGAGCATTGGAGAAGGATCTCTCTTTAGATAAGCCTCTGGGAGAAATCAAAGGAATTTTGTGGGCCAACATCAATCAATCCCTTAGCAATGTGTGGAAATCTATCCAAGTCATTTATGAGCAGATTGACTTGATAGCAGCGGCCCAAGTGGAGATTCAAAAGACAAGAACTTTATTGGGGCAAATGCCCGAACAAGCTAACAGGCTAATACATTTTTTGAACACCAAGACGAGTGAAGAACTAGACGCACTGCAAATCAGAGACAGGACAGGCACCATTCTGCATATCAAGAAAGTTCTATCCATGAGAACTTTGATGCAAAATTTGGAAAGGAGATGCCAGGACATGCAGGTGGAGATTGACTCTTTCACAGAAAGATTTACAGTTTTTCATTAAAATGGTTTGCAAAGTCCGTTGGGGAGTAATGAATGCCTGATGAGACATGTAGAGTACATGCAGAAGTTGAATAAATATGTTGTTGATCAAGTTAATGCATCATCAAGTACTTCAACAGAGAAGGCAATCCCATCTGGCCAAGCCCTTTATGAAAAATTGGAGAATTTATTTTACATTGAGCATGAGGTGAAACATCTGTTCACCATCCCACCTAATTTCTTCAGGTACACAAAGACTGATGATACTTTAAGAAAGCTGCAGAGACATAAAATACCAGAATCAGACTTGTGGCAAGATATGTTAGGAATCTTATGAACTTATCTTTGTTATCTTTGGTGTCTTTGGTATCTTTGGTAAAGTAAGTTTTGGGTCATCTACCATAATGCGGAGAACAAAAAAGAATAAAGGTCAAATGGATCAAGGCGTATTGAAGACATCGAAGTGAAAGGGAGTAGACAGCGCAGACTATTAGTGAAAGATAGGTGTGAAGCAACTTACAGAGCCTACCTCCAGCACATCTGACAAAGACGAAGCTGCCAGCACAGTATCATTTATTTCTTCTCTATTTTCGAGACTACGTGTCTCTATCCTTTGTAAAAAATGATGAATCATCACTAGATATTATTTCTATGAAATATTTTATGAGATATTTTGTGAGATATTTTGTATAAATACCCCCTTGAACGAAGTACTTGGGGTTGGTGAACCATTCTTAAACTTTGCTGCAATACTGAAATTTTTGGAATATAAAAGCATTTTGGAATCAATTGTTGTTGGACTTATTGAATGTGGAATTGAAGCAGATGGACTTGTCACAGAATTCTTGAATCAACCAGCAGACCAATAAGTCCCTTTATCTTCTTTTTTGTATTTTTTCTAGTTTCATTATATCACCTGTGCTTCACAATCTAAATGATAATGATAAAGATTAATTTAGAATTTGCTTAACTGCACTCTGTGTTTCATTCATTATCATTCTATGTGTTTTCTTCAGAATTAGTATAAACAGTGTAACTCTTAATTGCTCCTGTCTCCTAATTCTCCCATATTGATTATTTGCTTAGGAATTCTTAATTGCTCCTTTGTAGTAATCATCCATTTTCCTATGTTAAATATGTTGAATGATTCTTAACTGCCCTTCAACCAATTTGAGCCCATTCCATCTGAAGCAAATTTGTGTTTGCTCCCTGTTTGACTACCTTGCTCTGTGAAACCATCCTTTGCTAAGAAACCAAATCCAGAAACCCCTCCTCATTGACCCCATTTTCCTAATGGATTGAACTTCTCAGATTCACACCCCAATTCTATTGAATCTCACCATCCAAAGATCAAACAAACCCCTGAACATCATAACTGGCCTAACATCCTTCAAAACAAATTTAAATCATAAAGAGAGAGCCCTCTCTGGATGCAGATTGGCTAGAATCTGTGTCTAAAAGATTGGTCTGTGGTTACCTCGGCCATATTCCCTTTCTTACAACTTTCTTAGGGAACAACCTGAGTGATAACATAACCTTCAAGTATTTGGATGATTACTTAGTTTGCTTCCATTTGTGGATAGAAAGATCAATGGTATCATAGTGATAATAAACACTTCAAAAAATCTTGTGATAGTGGCCTTCACCTCATCTCCCCTATGGGATCATGATTTGAGGGTTCCATTCACACAACCCAAAAATAGATTTATTGTTTGATTACTACATAACCTAGGGTTTCTTGTTGAATAAATCATTGTCTTTAAATTTCTTAGAAGTATCTACAATGGTCATTTTTATCTCTTGAGTTTGTTATGGTTCAGAAGCACTTCCATTCATAAACTTAGCCATTAGCTATTAATAACATTGTTTCTCCTCCATCCAACTCATATTTTCCATGTATAAATGAAATTTTGCATAAATGAAGAAAAGGGTGCATGTTGTTGCGGGAGCTTCTGATCTGCAGGGAGAAATCATCTCACTCGCCTCATCTAAGTCTTCTCCACCTACGCTGCCAAAGTACACCAAACCCTAATCTATATCCTTGTTTTGTAAGCAAAGTGGACATTTTCCTTAAGAAAATCTAACCATCTTGAAGCATTTGACTAAGCCTTGGATATTGTGCACCTCCTCTATGCCTTATTTCCCCATTAGATACCTTTCCACACTTCATTCTACCTTTTCTACCTCCTTATAAGATTTCGACCTATTTCCTGTAGTAAAAAAGGGCATCCTATAGTAGAACTAGGACATCTTGTAGTACTACAGAAAACCTTATAGCAACCTGTTTTAAGCCCGAATTGAGTATAAATGGTAATCTAAGCTTATGTTAGGCCTCCACTTCGCCTCCATACCCTTGAAACTAGTTTAGATCTTTTCCTCCATACATGTCTCCCCTTCCAAAGAACAAGTTGGAATTAACATTTGCATTCATAAAACTAAACGTCAAAAAGGATTTTTTTGCAATTTCTAAGTTAGCACATGCATGCAACATTCATAATAGTTCTTAGATAAATTTCCATACCCAATTAGTCTAGGTCACTAAATGTTATAAACAAGGTTAAAGTAGGTCTATTTTGCAAGAAAAATGTGTAGATTCTTAGCTAGTTGATTTCATGTCACTTTATAGCACCTTCCAATTCAACACTTTCATTTCCTGGAGTAGGCAGAATTCCCTTTTTTTGCATTAAAAATATTTTTCCTGTTTCCATTTGGTAGTCAGACTCCTTCTAGTCAAATGAAGACTGGTTTGAAAAACCCTAGTGGGCTATCATCCTAGTTGAAAAGTGACAAAAGTAGACCATTACATCTACTGTGTATACAACACTATCACCTCCAAGTTTGTACAAACCTCGGATTGATGAGGTAAAGTGAGTAGCCCCAAGAGTTGCAACATTCTTGCTGCAATACTAGTGTTAATCAATATGAATTTTCCTTGGCCTTGAACTCTTAGACAAAAGTCAATGCCACCACTCTAGTGGGGGGATTAACTATTTCAATGAGTCCTAATCTAGTTAGCAAGGTGACAACCCTACCCTTAGGGATCAAATAGAAAATATAGTACAAAACCACTTCTTCAATGCTCATGAAAAACCTATCGAAGACAAGAATGGAGTTAGGAGGGAAAGCCTACCCTATCCCTAGGATGAAGTGGCCTACCATATCCTAAAACACATCTCCTGTGAAGGAAGGCTAAGTGTGTTCTATGGCTACCATTTTAGATTACTCCATGAACTAAGGTTTCAAGCATAATTTCCCATGGTTCAAAGACTCATTGTACCATACTTCCTCCTATAGTCCATCAAGGACATGAGTCAAAAAGTGAGAGACAAAAAACACCAACACCTAGACCAGTGTGGCCTCATTAAACAAATAGTGATGGATGCCTTGAAAAAACTAAGGATCCTTGTACTTTGGTCTGAATTCATTGATATGGATAAAGGTACCTTCATTGAAACTCAAACCCTCACACCAGGTGAGACCCCATCCTCTAGTGTTGGAGTAAGAGAGGGGAAGGAAGAAGAAGAAGAGGGGGCAAAGGTAGAAGAGGAAGAAGAGATAGATGCAAAGAAGATAGAGAAGAACCATAGGGAGAGGTAGAAAAAGAGAAAGATGAAGAGGAAGAGGGGGAGAAACATGAAAAACCAAGCCCTGAGAAAACTACCAAATCTAGAGAAGCATGGGTATCCCTAGAGCAAACAAGTTTGTCTCCAGGATCCAATGAAAAAGAGGTAGCTTCCATATTAGCTACCTTGAGCACCGCAGTCAAACCCAAAAGGAAGAGGAAAAGGAAATATACCCTCTATTTTAAGACCACGAAAAGCACTATAATCAAGCAAAGAAGGCCTCAAACTCCCACAAAGTCCCCTATCACAATTAAAGATTCCCTAAGTAAGAAATAATATGTGGGACCCAATGAAAGAAAAGTTGAAGAGGTCACCTCTCCATAATACATATCAATGACTCCTATAGCACTATATCAACCTCCTTTAAACAACCCAAGACACCTACCACCCTCCAAAATAAAAGGAAAGGGGAAGCTACAGGAAGAACAGAGCATGCTATAGGAAAAATAGAGCATGCTACAGGAAAAACAGAGTGTGCTACAGGAAGAACAAAGGGTGCTAAAGGAAGGGGAAAATGAGAAACATGAGGGGCAAAAGGTAACACAATAGCTACAAGAGGGGGCAGCTTCCCCAAAAACATTTGATAAGGACTTCCCAGAGCTCTAGGAGCCTAGTCCACAACCTATTTTGAGCTCCTATTATAAATTCATTGAAGGAGGGATAGTTACTCCCCAAAAATTTACAATCCCAATTTTCTTTGAACTAGAAGTAGAAAGAGGAAGAAGCCATAGATGGATGAAAATTTCTAATTCAAAAAAGGTGGAAGATGTGGGCCTCATGGAAAATAAGGTCCATGAAATGGGAAAAGAGTTAAGTGAGCTAAGAGAGAAAGAGTCCACAATGATGGAAAAGCTACAGGCAGAAAATAGATGGTCGAGGAAGAAGCTACAGGAGAAGGAAACCCAACTAATCACAATGGCAAGCCTCTCCATGGAGGCATTACAGTATAAACAACCATCCAAGTCTTATGCACTCTTTCTCAAAGAGTAGTGGATGCAATTCCAAATAAAGACCCTAGCACAACATGGATCCATGTCATTTTAAGACTACAAACAATTCATTGAATTATGTGACCAAAGTAGCATAGAAGACGGAGAAAGATTGCCTGAGTTCTACATGCATAACCTCACCTTAACCTATATGAATATTTTTTATCCCAATTTAAAGTTGGGGGACATGCAACTGATGGCCTTAGAATCTTGGATGACTCATGAGGAGGCTAGAGTTAAGGAGGTAAAAATGTAATGGAAAAGGAAGAAAAATCATCAATATATATCAGGGAAGAGCAGATAAGCCCAATGGATGTCATTAGAAATCATAGAATGATCTCCAATGATGTTTATCTAGCACCCAAATACCTTGCCACCCAAGAGCAGACCATCTCACATTTTGAAGACACACTTAGGATTTTAGGGAC
Source organism: Pinus taeda (assembly GCA_000404065.3). NCBI lineage: Eukaryota > Viridiplantae > Streptophyta > Pinopsida > Pinales > Pinaceae > Pinus > Pinus taeda. The sequence continues at coordinate 32,781 of APFE031716584.1, forward strand.
AAAAAGCTAGCAAGCATGCTAGAGAAGATGGAATGCCTTACCCCACAGTCTCCAAATTAGGGAGTATTGCTCCCCTAAAAGGTTGAGGAATGCATTTGAAAGGACACCCCTGTACAAAAGACTCCTGCAAAGATTAAAAATCAATTGGATTAGACTCAAGCTCAGTCCACCCTTTTTGTTAGGCCTACAGAAAGGAAGAAACGAAGAAGAGGAGAGCAAGCAGTGGACACAAATAGAAAAGAATGCAGGCTATTATCCTCAATAGGGAACACCATCTGAGGAGCCTTGGGATGTCGGAGAGGCCACTAGGGCCATGAAAGACATGGACATAGATGACTGAGTTTCTCAGAGGACGAGCAACAACTTCAATAGAGGATGATGATGAGGCTCATCAATAGGTATATCATAAGGGTCATAATTCCATCCTCCAACTTTAAAATTATCGCTTTCTCACATTTATTTACAATTTTTGTTATATTATGCTTAGTGAGAGGGGTGGAAGATGTCTTGCTATGTCATGTGGCCTAATATGGTTTAAATGTAGGAGTTGGAGCAATTTTGAGATAATTTAAATGCAGGAGCTCATAGTATACAATAGGGAGAGATTCTAGGAGGTTGTCCACCTCCTTAACTCCTTCAATAAACCAATATCACCACTTTATCTCTCATCAACTCGAAGTCATTGGTAGCCAAGCAAGATGAGGTCATTGGTAGCCAAGCCAATGCAGTTCGAGGAAGATCTAGATCCACCTTTCTCAAGTTTTGGGAGACAAACACCTCTATTTCTTGGGATTTGTTGGTAGCTACACTTTTGTATAAATAACACATGCAAAAGAGCTCATTAGGATTCAAACTTTGTTTTCAGTTAAGAAGCTATTGAGCTCAAGCACTTGTGACTACTATTTTTGACTTATTATGTGATGTATTTGACATTTCTACAATGATAATAAGAAGTGTCTTATTGATTCATCACTAAATTAGTTCAGAGGGCTGACGCACTTAGGTTTGGGCCCAACCCCAGTAGCTTAGGTCCCTCTTATGTATTGATATTCCTTTTTAGCTTAAAATGTTTGTTAGTTGCTGCATTTTATTAGAATTATTAGAATATAATTCGTCAAAAAAGCTTATGGTTGTTGCCTCGATCTCATCTCTCTGATTGGAGTCTGACTAGGGGAATCTACAATCACAACCCAAAAAAATTGTGTTGATGATTTATTGGAAAAAGGTCTACATTAGTTGTCTTGTTTTGCATATAATTGTTATACATTAGAGGTTGATTCGTTGCATAGATTAGAGTTTTTTGCATAAGTTAGATAGTTTCTAAATTCAACTCATCTTTTCCACCTTTGTTTATGATATTATAATACTCCTTTGTGTTATAATACTCCTTTGTGGAGCCCTCATAAATTTATGGTATGAAACTATTTGCATTGAACAACACTGGTTCATATTGGTCATGTGATCATTCGAGAGTCAGAAATAACAGTCGCAAAAATAGAATACAAAGAGCCATCTCTAAATCAGTCACATATCTTTTTTCATTTTTCAAACATGCTTAGAATTGAATTTAAACCAATGCAGGTAAACTTGAACTTGATGTTGTTTTCTTTACCACCTAACACATCTCTTATTTAACCATTCATAATCATCGATGCGTATCTTGTATTCTTGCCTTTGTGACTCCAAACATTTTCAAATGTGTGAACTATAATCATGACATGCTGTATCTATTTCAACAGTGCTCTGACAAACACGGCCATGAAGAGATTTTTCATTGCATTTTCTCTATTTTTCCACTATCAATTTCCGTTTGTAAATTTTCCAATAGTGGTTGATTTGTAATTTGGCTAGTATATTGGAAAAACTCAAAAGGAAAATATGAGAAAACATTAGCTTAAATGTCACATAGGTGTGTCTGTCAAAATTATTTTCTCACATATATCAACAAATGTGCATACCATGTAAATAAAAAATTTCATCGATTACCTCTTCTATCGTGCAGAATGCTTTGTCTTTGTCAAGAGACAGTTGTCCCTAATGTGATTGGAGTTCTTCTGCTTCTATAGCTATAATTTCTCTCCCCCCATATAAATCACCAACACATTGTGGAATCACAAATCATATTTTCAAACAGAAGCTTGTAGTGTGCCTACTTAATTACAAAATATTTAACCAATCAAAAAAGGTCCACTACTACATCGTTAGCTTTTTTTTCCACTACAACCATTTTCCTTGGCTCCTCGAGAAAATGTCTAAATCCATTTTTGTTGCCTCTTCCTTTGCACATTGAGTGGCAACCTCTTTAGGGCCTACCTCCACCCTCAATGACCAAATCAAGTACATGACTACCATTAGGTGTTTGTATATCAAACATCACCATTTTTTTATTATTCCTAATCATTTAATTCTCCGTTGTTAACATTATGGCTAATGTGTTGCCCTTGATGGAAACCAACTTAATGCATATTTCAACATGGAACTCATGTAGAGGGGTAGAGATGTTACATGTGACATGGACAAAGAAATGTGAGTTAAGAGATTGATGGTAAAGGTAATGTTTGAGAAAGTACACTCGGGTCTTGAGAAGAAAGGTCGTGTACATACACAAGCCTTGTTAATGAAACTCATGTACATAATCTGAACCATGGTAATCTAGATACCAAGGGTCATTACCATGGTATTGGCCCATAATAATGAGATCGGAAATGGTTATTTGATCACGTCAAAGAATACTAATGACATTACCAAGGAATTTTCTTAGGGTATTGGCTAAGGCTAAATCTATATAAGGAGATGGAGATGAAGGCGTTAAGTGTGAAAGTAATGGGTTATACTTGTGTGATTTGATTTGGAACAAGTGTGCACTAGGAAGAAAGGAGAAGACTCAAATATGAAATATCTAAAAACATGTCGACATATATGCTTGATTGATTTACTTTTTGCAAATGTCAAAGTAGCTAATAATGATGTTATGATCTAAATGAATTATCCATAAGTCTATAGCATTGATAGTAAAGGTTATGGAGAGTGAAATTGTGTTTGCAATGAAAGTTTTTAGATATGTAAGTAGGTTTTTTCTCTGGATAGTCATGTACATATGCAAAAATGTTTTTATATAATCCCGTATAAATTCTGCAAACTTATCCATATGTTGAGATATGTATGTGGGTGTTATGCATGGTAGTCACGTACATACACTAATATGCTTCATCTAAGTCACATATATATTCTAGGGTTTGCAATATGGCTTGAAGATAGCTTGAATATGACATTCTAAAATGTGGTCCGCAAAGGTGTTTGGGGTTGGAGCCTTAAGTGAGGGAGTCGAAGCTTCCTTCCAGCAGTAGCTAGTAAATTTGTGTAGGGGGTAGGTGATCCCTTTCAGTAGGATCTAGTAAATGAGATTAGGGGGTTGTAGCTCCCTTCTAGTGGGTGATGGAGAATGAGAGGAGATTATATCATCCTACAAGTGGGTGCCTACATGTTGGTAAGAGTTTGCGCCAGTACAAGATGTAATTTGTTTTTATTAATAATAAAAGAAGAATATAGAGATGGAGACAACGATGGTTTTCTACCACTTTGGGCTTCCACCTAAAAATCCAGTTGTTCTCATGTGTTGTTGTATTGCTTATGTGTGATGGTTTATTCTACTCTTACTGCTCATGGTTATTTTTTAATTAATGAATAACGAAATAATTAAGTACTGGTTGAAGATGAATATCTGATGAAACATATAAAAAATAGTTATTTGCATATACATGGTTTTCATTTACCACAGTCGCGTACATACACGAGTTTCATGAATGACAGTGTCATGTAGAAATTAGAATATGAAATGATAAGTTAAAGTTAGTTTAAAATACTGGTTCACCCCCCCCAACCCCCAAATATTTTTCCTAACAATTGGTATCAAAGCAGGCCCCTCAAAAGAAGATTGATCACTTAAAGGGAGATCCATCAAGATGAGTAGTCAAGAAGGAGCATTTTCTATTAAGCCACCCTTGTTTAATGGGACTAACTTTATACTTTGGAAAGTCAGAATGAAAACATTTTTGCAGGCACTTGGTGCATATGTATGGAAAATTGTTGAAGGTGGATATTAATACCCAAATTCCATTCCCATAGATACTGCAAGGAAGAAACAATAGTAAACCAATGAAAAGGCTATAAATGGCATCTTGGGAAGTTTGTGTAATTATGAATTCATGAAAGTCATGCATCTAAACACTGCAAAGGTAACGTGGGATAACATTATCCAAATTTATGAAGGTGACACCAAGGTAAAAAGTGCTAAACTTCAAACTTTTATAATTTAGCATGAGACTCTTAAAATACATGATGATGAAAGTATTGCAATATTTTTCCTTAGAGTAGACGAGATTGTTAACTCAATGAAAAATATTGGTGATGAAATAAAGGATGCTACTATTGTTGAAAATATTTTTATCTCACTAACTCCAAAGTTTGATTCCAAAGTCTCTGCCAATGAAGAAATGTAGCGTTTGAAGAGTCTCACTATTTAAAAACTCCATGGGATCCTAACAACTTTTGAGATGAGAAAACGGGGTACATCAAATATGAGGGAAGAAACCTTCAAAACTACATATAAAGGGAAATAAAATGAAGAGCCTAAGGAAACAAGTTACATTTCACCCGAATGCGGGTGATTCATTTCATAGTAAATGAGTTCATTTATGAACGCCGACATAGTGTCCTGCACCCTGAAGCGGAGCGCCCATTCCAGGTTAGCGCAAAGACCAAGTTGGTTCACATTATGTGTATTCAAATCATCATGCAGGTTGATTTAATGGTCCTCCTCGATAGTTACATGGTCCATATGGTTCTATTCAGGCAGTTCACAATCCCTCCATATATGGTTTGCTATCCGGCTTTTTGTTATGGTCCATCCCTTTTGAAGCATCCTCGCCAAGGATACACCTCTGCGATCAGTGATAAGCCCAAGCATATTCAAGTGCCTGACTTCCATTGCTATTCCCCATCTGGATGCCACTGCTCTGGGCATGCAAGTTATATTCTCTGTTGTTTGTTTTATCCTTGTGTTCCTACTTTGTCCAGTATTCTTTGGTTCTACAGAATCGCCATGGTCCGACAAAGATTGCTGAGTCGTCGTGGTGGGAGTGAGGAGGAGGAGGTCGCAGGCGATCTTAGTCTTCTCAGCCTGCCCCTCATGCCAGGACGCTGCCGTCTAGTCCCTCCCGAAGGACACTCCCGTATCATGCGTTTCAGAATTTCAATTTCAGGTTCCAAAGCAGTGTAAATCGGCCAATCATTTCTGCTAACGTTTCCATTATCTTCACGGAGGAGGAGTCCTCTATCCTTGTCTCTGCTAGCGACATGGGGGAATCTTCTCAAGAAGGTCTTAAAATCGTGGGTGGCCATGATGCAAAGCAACAACAGGGCAATATTGGTTAGACAAGCAAGCAAGGTAGATTGCAGGAAGCGGATAAGGGAACTGAAGGTAGTTCAAGCAGTGATCCTATGGATATGCAGCAAGGTGGCAGCAGCCATGGCACGTTGGCATCGTTGGAAGATGACGGATGTTCAAGCGGCTCTCCTCAGGCTCTGAATCTCCTAAGTTGTAGCGGGGAGGGCAAGGCAAAGCACGGTGATGATATTTGGTATGGCAACGAATGTCTAGTGGAGGAAGTGCAGCCGGACCAAGATAAGCTCATTTGATGACTCCTGTCTGCCTTCTTAGTACTCTTTTTCTTTGTTTTTGGGCCCAACGATTATATGGTGTTGTCAGCATGGTCAGGAGTTTTTCACTCTATTTTTGGTTATGTACTTATGGTCTGGAAGCTGGAAAATTTTACTCCAACTTGGATGTATGATCACTAAATGGTCTCCCCAAATATGGGACAGCTCTATCAATTTTGAAAGCATGCAGGTCCTATATGTCGAGGCTCAGTCCTCCTTGTAATTTTACTGTTACCTTTAATATATTTAGCATTTACTGACAAAAAAAAAAAAAAAGTTACATTTCAGACGAAGAAGAAGCAAATTTTGTGAAGAAACTCCAAGCAGGAATTGACAGGTTCAAAGGTAAGCTTCCTTTAAAATGTTTTCCCTGTGGAAGAGTAGGTCACTATACCGTTAAATGTAGTTATAAAGAAAATCATGAAAAAGATAAGAATGTTCCAAAGAGGAATGTTAAAAGAAACTTTGATAGTAAGAAAAAAACTTTTATACTCATGAAGATAGTGAATGTTCTTCCAATAATGAGGGTGATGAATCAAATCGGGATTATCAGTTATTTATATCATTTGAAGAACAATATGTAGATGAATGGGATGATGGTTTTATGGATTCTCTATAAGAAAGCAATAATGAATATTCTTTCAATAATGAGGATGGTGAATCAGATTAGGATTATCCATTACTTATGTCTCTTAACGATCAATGAATTAGTGAATTAGATAGTTGCAAAAATGATGATTTATTGAAAACATTAAATGAAATTGATAGACTCAAGAATGCAAACAAGGAAATAGAAATAACAGAAAGTAGTATGATCAAGGAAATAAACATGTTAAGAATGCAATTGGAAGAAACCAATAGAATAACATAAGTCTTTGAAAAGAAACTTCAAGAAAAGGAAAATCATTGTGAAAAAATAGAATTTGAAGTTGTAACTCTCAGAGGGAAGATTATGAGAAAACCAACAAATTGGTAAAGGCATCTGAATATCTAGAGAATATTGTTAATGAAAAACGCTCTCCTCTAATCAAGATAGGAATAGGATATAATCACATGGCTTCACATACACAATGTGATGACAAAAACCAAGAGAATTGAATCAAGCCACACATCAGAAAAGAAATCTCTTAGATCAAAGTCAAAACTAATCCCTAGGCATAAAGGATGGTTTAAAGGATATTATTTTTCTTGTAACTTGTTTGGGCATAAGGTCATTGATTTCAGGTCAAGAATTTGGAATGGAAGCAGAAGATGGGATAAGTTCCAACACATGATTAGAAATTGCAAGCAAATTTGGAGGAAGAAGGAACATCAGTTAGAGATGTAGGGAAGATTGCCTCTGCTGCAATAAAATTCTCTTAAAAACATACTTATAGTAGTGGTCGTAGAAGTGAATGTGACATACATAACCTCATGGAGAACAAGTGATGATTATCAGGTCCACAGGATCAATGATACATGATCTTAGGGGGAGCTATGCATATATATATTGAAGATGGTTCCCTATGTTGTTTTGATATTCATTTGGTGATGCTTATATTATTGACATTGCATTGATGAAGAGAAAACAAACAAGAAATAAAAAGGACATGTGTTGAAAATTGGCAACAAGAAATTGCTAAAAATAGCACTGCTAATAATAGCAGTTTGGGCATCAGTGCTGGATTGGGCAACAGGGAATGAAAAATGGAAGTGATAAAAAAAGAAGTTCTCTTTTTAGCAGTGCAGTGTGGATTCCTATTTTAGTCTTTGTGAGAACATGCAATATTTTCTCCACTGATTGGGGAATGTGCCCTTGATTTGCTCCACTGATTGAGGAATTAAGAATGAGTTCTATATTGAGAGGATCAGTTGACTTAGTTTGACTTAGTCAAGTCTAGTTAGATTAATTTAACAAGTTGTTAAATTAATGAGATTCGGTTTGTTGATGCTTTCATGCATGTGACAACTGGTATTTTCAGATAACTGAGTATTCACTCATGGATAACTGATGCATGGCAGTTCAGACAAAGACACAGTTGAGATCAGATGAGGGACAATGTACCATCAGTTGCTAGGATATTCCTAGTGAATATTCTTTGCATGAGGAAGGAATATTATTCCTTCTCGTACTACGTAATTGGACCTGAGGTGACAGCAGGTATGATTTGGCCAATTCACGCATGTTATGTAATTGGACCCCAATCAAAACTGCACAAGGAAATAGGGGCTTGGAGGACTTGTGGAGCCTATATATACAGGCCTAGATAGTCCATGAGCTACATCATCAGAGTACACAGAAAGCAGGATAGCTTTTGAGCTAATTCTTTTTGTATGTTGTTGAGGATTTCCACTTGATTGATAATACAGAGATAGGGTTTTAGGCTGGTGCTTTTCCCAGATAAATTCTTCTGTGTTATGTGTGATTGGTTCCTTCTTATTAGTTAGATGCATTCATGCTTGATGTTGCTCATGTTCAATTAAGCTTCCACTAAGTTTATGGTAGATGTAGATCTAGTATTATGCTTTAGTACATTGCATATATTAGTTTGATCTGCAGGTGAAATTTCTACATGATATTAGAGAGCTAGCTGATTTGTAGAGAAAATTCTACATGGTATCGGTGCATAGGTGATCAAGGAAGAACAGTATATAAGAAGGAAGAAGTTTGTGTTTTCTAGATATAGATATCGAGTTCTTATCACACTTCAGATTTCATCAATGGTGTTCTATGGTTTAAGGCTTGAGTATGCACTGGATGGCAGCTCAAACTATATAGCCTGGACGGATCACATGGAGGTAGTATTAGAGGATAACGGGGTGAAGGACTTTATGGATCAAGAAGTCCCCAAGCCCTTAGGATCTAATGCCCAAGAGTTGGCGGAATGGAGGAAGTGTGTGGCTAGAGCTAGGAGAATCATCTTGGAGGGAGTTTGAGATCACATTGTCTCGAGCCTCCATGGGAAGGAGACTCCGTTTTCGATGTGGAAAACATTGAAGATATTTATCAGAATAGTAGTGATCAGAGGAAGCTAGCACTGAAGGACAAACTTCAAAAGATCAAGTGTGAAAAGGGCAACACAATCTCTATGTATCTGACCAAGGTCACCACATGCAGGGATGAGCTTGCAAGTGTAGGGGTCATGACAGCTGATGATGACATGGTGAGTCTAGCACTCCTTGGCCTTCCTAAGAGCTAGCATAGCTACTAGGACTCAGTTAATGGAAGAGAGAAATTACTAGATTGGGAACAACTATGGTCGGATTTGATGCAGGAGGAGATCAGACGGAGCACTAGAGATGGTTCTTCATCCATGGAGGATGAAGAGAACTGTGCCTTAGCAAGTAAGGCGAAGAAGGGGAAGGAGAATGTTTCTCTTTCTAAGTTCATTTCTTCCCATGGTGGGAAGAAGTTTGACAAATTGAAAGTGTGATGCTTTCGTTGTCATGAGGTGGGCCATTTTGTTACAAATTGTCCACTGAGGAAATCAAAGAAGGGATTCGAGGAAGGATCTGAAGGTGAGACACTTGCTTCACAGTTCGATTTTGATTTCACACTCTTCGCATGCATGGTTTCATCCATGGTGGGAAGTGGTTGGTTTCTTGACAGTGGAGCTTCTTTCCACATGACCGGTGACAAGAGTTTGTTCAGTACTTTCGAGGAGAAAGATCTCCAGATACTCATAGCGATGGGTAATGATGAATAGTATAGTGTCTCAGGTGTAGGCATGGTTATTTTTCAAAGGGAGCATGGAGCTCGCCTTACCTTGACTGATGTCAAGTATGTACTAGGACTGAAGAGAAACTTGGTGTCGATCGCGATGCTGGAAGACAGAGGCTATGATTTAGTCTTCAGTAAGGGAAAGGTTTTCCTTAGACACATCATCACTAGACAGGTGAAGTAGATTGGTTCACGGGTCAAGAACCTGTATTCTCTTGAGGTTCAAGATTGATGCAAAGCCTTGAGCAACAAGGCAACTGATGGACACTTGGTGGTTGAGAGAGAGAGTATATTACCTCTCAACATGCAGCGCTAGAAGAAGTCTCAAACGATTGTAAAGGAGCCACAACTGGTGCAGCAACTTCCGGAGGTTGTGGAGAAGCCCCAATAGGGGAAGTTGAGTGGAGATAAAGTAGAGACATCTACTCATGCAGAGACCTTCAGTAGGGGGAAACTTTGAGCCAAGTGGGTGCAGGGATCACATGTAGCCATACCTCCAGGTAGGAGGTGGGGTGATGTAGAGTGATCATCCCAAGGATGAGGGGCAGGATACTTGAGGTACCCAACCTCTTGGATGAGACTTTACTACAAGAGCCCTGATGAGGAGTAGCAGGAACTGATTGATTGGGTCGAGATGGATGTAGATGGAGTGGTAGAGAGAGCTACAGTGCAAGGAATCCCAGGACAACATAGAGCATGCAAGCTGCAACAATGCGAGAGGCACAAGTGTGTTGCACAGTGCAGGGTAGCATAGAGAAGGGTGCAATGGTGTGAGATGCATGGAGATGTTGCAGTAGCACAGAGGTCAAAGAGGGAGCACTTGTCAGCAGCAGGTAGAGCTTTAGCATCAGAGTATGTTTCTAGTCCAACAGAGAGGTCAGTTGGGAGTTTCTTTTTAGTTCCGAGATTTGTTGGCGCAACCACACTTAGTAGATGTGTTGCATGCAGAACATTCCAGAGGTACAGGATTGGGTTCAAGAGGAAGCCTTTCTTGTTGAGAGGGAGTGTTGAAAATTGGCAACAAGAAATCGCTAAAAATAGAAGTGCTAAAAATAGCAGTTTGGGCATCAGTGTTGTATTGGGCAACAGGGAATGAAAAATGGAAGTGCTAAAAATAGAAGTTCTATTTTTAGTAGTGCAGTGTGGATTCCTATTTTAGTCAGTCCCTAGACCAGAAATAGGAAGTAAAATTCGAATTTGATATAGCAACAGTTTGTAAATTAATTAATTAATTTAGTTTGAGTTAATTCGTTAAGGAATTATGAACTTGAAGTCTTTGTGAGAACATGCAATATTTTCTCCACTGATTGGGGAATGTGTCTTTGATTTGCTCCACTAATTGAGGAATTAAGGATGAGTTATATATTGAGAGGATCAATTGAATTAGTTTAACTTAGTAAAGTCCAGTTAGATTAATTTAACAAGTTGTTAAATTAATGAGATTCAGTTTGTTGATGCTTGCATTCATGTGACAACTGGTATTTTCAGATAACTTAGTATTCACTCATGGATAACTAATGCATCGCAGTTCAGATAGAGACCTAGTTGAGATCAGATGAGGGACAATGTACTATCAATTGCTAGGATATTCCTAGTGAATATTCCTTGCATGAGGAAGGAATATTATTCCTTCTAGTACTGCGTAGTTGGACCTGAGGTGACAACAGGTATGATTTGGCCAATTCACGCACGTTATGTAATTGGACCCCAATCAAAACTATGCAAGGAAATAGGGGCTTGGAGGACTTGTGGAGCCTATATATATAGGCCTAGATAGTCCATGAGCTACATCATCAGAGTACACAAAGAGTAGGATAGTTTTTGAGCTGATTCTTTTTGTATGTTGTTGAGGATTTCCACTTGATTGATAATACGGAGATGGGGTTTTATGCTGGTGCTTTTCCAGGATAAATTCTTCTGTGTTATGTGTGATTGATTCCCTTCTTATCAGTTATATGTGTTCATGCTTGATGTTGTTCATGTTCAATTAAGCTTCCACTAAGTTTATGGTAGATGTAGATCTAGTATTATGCTTTAGTACATTGCATATATCAGTTTGATCTGCAAGTGAAATTTCTACATGATATCAGTGAGCTAGCTGATTTGTAGAGAAAATTCTACAACATATTCAGGGAGAGTTGTGGTTATGAAAGTTTAGCATTTTACTTTTTGTATGGGAATCACATCAACGGAAGTCACATGTATACGTTGTTTTTGGTCTAGACAGTCACATATATTTCTCAGATGGAGAGGGAGAGCCTCTCATAAAATTTTACCAATTGGTTATTGGCATTTTGGCACTGACATTGGTTTACTACAGACTATTAATAATGCCCATATGATGCTTAGGAATGATTTTGTTTCATGATGAGTTTATGAGTAGCTGAAAAATACTATATTGTTGTTGTTGAAAAGATTCTTGATGCATTTTCTAATTAATGAGATGGTCATAATATCATATTTGATGATAAAGAGTTGGCACAGGTTCAGGGGGAGCATTTTCTATGCTTCTAAATGGTCCATTGTTGGCATTATGGTTTCTTGAGAATTTCTTATTGCATGTTGGTTTATGATGAGTACATATCATTGGTGATGTATAGTTGTTGTTGTTGTTATTGCTGAAGATACATATGTTGCTGTCATTTTGTCATTAAGTCATGGATGATGCCTGAGTTGCACTTAGTGAAGTTGTTAATCCTACTTGGTACACTTGATGAAGATGATGTGTATGATATGTTGTTGGCTGATGATGATGAGTTTATGATTCACTCATTGCTTTATTGATATTGAAGAGAAGATATATGTTGTTGTCATGAGTTGCATGAAGTAAAGTTATGGATGATATCTTGCACTTTGGTTTGAATATGTTGATTATTCTGCCGATTAATTCTATATGCATGGGCTTCATACAGTAAACTCATGAAGGATATGTATATGTTGACTGAGTTTCACTTGGTGAAATTATTAATAGCGTGATGAGGAGGATGTGTATGTTATGGCCATTGTTCATGTTGCTTGTAATCTTGTTGCCTGTGGTGTCTGATATTCACTGTGAATCTTCATACTTATAGAGAGAGTGTGTTGACCTTTATGACATAAGGTCAAGAGGAAGAGTTGCTAACAGAGCTTTAATGCACTATCATGATTCTACTACAATTGCTTAGTGATGCTTGGATACATTGCATATTTGTCACATGTTGATACTCTTGGAAAGATTGATGATACATTATCTGATGATACATAGTTTCTTGGTGATGAGGATGTTAATGTTGCTATAATTATGATATACATGTTGTTGCTATCAAATGTTTTATGTTGCAGATTCCTAGATGGTACATAGTGGCTGCTGATGACTATCATGGTATTTCTACCTCACTATTGAGTTCTCTAGTTTTGGTTATAAATGTCATATATGTATCTTCATGTAAAGATCATGAAAATACACATGTTGTAAATAATTGTAAAATTCAATCATATATGGGTTATTGGGATCAAGTCATGTCAGGACATTGACATAAATTTTTCATCCAATATGTAAACCCCACAAGTTGGGTAATTAATGTAATCATAGGAGCATAAGATCATTGGTCATATAAAAGGTCATATTTGGTACTTCATCAAGTCCTGTACTCCATTGAATATCTTCATAAGGTTTAGCATATGCTTAGGGGAAGCACGGTTACTATGCATTTTCCATATTCAACAGATCAAACCTACAACAATCCTCTCTACAAAGGGGGAAAGAAGCCTTCATTTAGATATTTTCAACCCTTTTATATTTATGTAAAAGGGGGAGAGAATCTTGGTGATTGGAAAAGAATTCTTGGATAGTAGCTTGGTGAGAAGTCTTGGTATGTGAAGGTGTGTTTGTAGGTGCATACAGGTGGTGACCAAACACCAAAGTGGTTTCTGTTAGCGCAAAGAGTTACTCCTAGACTACAAAAGGAGAAGCTTTACAAATCATGATTTCATTTCAAAATTTGAAAGTGTTTTTTGAGTGGTGGGATGGCTTCTGAAGGACTTTTGAAATTATTATGTTCCTCCTTAACTTTCATTCATTTGGCAAGATGTGGCAAGCATAAATTACATGGCTAAATGAGTAATATAGGGGAGCAGAGGAAAGATAACAGGTAGCTGATAAATATCCTAAGAAACCGAGTATCTTAAGGCAGTCACTTCAACTACATAAACAACCTTGTAACAAACTTTGTTTCTTGGCAAGGAAAATAACAGTTAGAAATTAAGAAAATGTATAAAGTATTTCACAAATCCTTTGTGAAACCTTCACTAACAATTTATAATTGAACTGATATTATGATTTACAGAAAATTGGATAGTAGATAAGTCATCATTAGATCCTCTTAATGATTTCTCACTCATACTATACTAGTTGTTGTAATTTATCATTTAGAATATTAAAACAGGCTTAACAAGGAAAACAACAGCTAGAAAGTAAAAACATGTATAAAGTATCCCACAAACCCTTTGTGAAACCTTCACTAACAATTTCTACTTGAACATATATTATAATTTATAGAAAATTGGATAGTAGATAAGTCATCATCATATCCTCTTAATGATTCTCACTTATACTATACTAGCTACTACAAATTTTAAATTTAGAAAATTGAAACAAGGAAATAGACAAACCACACATTATATATAACTTGAATCACAAAATCCTCCAGCATGAAGTGCAGAAAAATCCATTTTATTATGTTGAATCTTCAGGTGAACCAACATCACCTGAAATGATATTTACAGAGGATATATATATAGAGAGAGGCACCAACTCCAACTCTCCTAAATTGGTGGTTCCCTATTTCCTTGTTACATAGGTGTCCTTTAGATATTAAAAACATCTCCCATCGAAATGCAATAGAAAGTACAGGTGTAGATGAGAAGAATAGGAAAAATGACACTTTGTTGCTGGAAAAACTGATTGGCTTCCCCTTTTGCTGCTTATTTTTCTCTTTATGGACTTGACTATTAAATGACCATATGGCTTCATTAAATACAACCTTTGATGTAGGATCATCGGGATTAGCCAGCAATGTGAAAACTTGTTCACATGTTGTGGCTAAACAGGTTGAAATTCATTGACTGTTGGGTTAAAAACCAGTTTTTACTAAGAGGGTTGGATCTCTCAAATAATTTGTTATAATTCATTATTGTAATAAGTTAGAGACTATATTATTTTAGATTTAGAGATAGATTTGTTTGCATAGGTGTGAGGGAGAGCTAAGAAATAGAAGATTGCTATTAGATCTATCAAGAATAGAGATTTGTTGCTAGATAATGATAGAGAGATATTCAAGTGATAAAAGATAGGAAAATGTAATGAGCGAGGGCTCAGAGAGGAAAGGATTGTTGAGTGGAGCGAAAGCATAGAGCGAGTTTTGGAATGCCTGTGTGAGACAAAGGTTTTTTTCCCTGTGTAATCTGGCCTTAGGCCAAGACTTTGTATTGTTTATATGAATAAAACAGTGTTTGTGCAGTATTCATTAAATCGGCCCGTGAAGGCCTCGAGTGCATGATTTTCCTTTAAATTCATGAAATATCAATGTTAGCCTGTGTTTTTCATATTTGTTAATGAATTGTTGCATTAAAGGATCAATCGGTGGTGCATTGCTTCATTCTGGTTCTGCAGGTAGAAATATCCAAAATATGTTAAGTATTGGCTAAAACGTAGTTAAGCAGAGAACCTAGACCTCAAGCGATTATAGGCTAGAGTTTTATTTCCATCGGGTCCGTAGAACCCAATCGCATCGGTCCTTTGCATTTTCCTTATCGAATTGCCGAGAGTCATTTCCAAAGGGAATCGCGCTAAAGCACTTAGCGGATTCAAAGAAGGTGGACTTGAAGATTTATCAATTGGAGTATGGAGAGCTATCGGGTCCGGCAGTGTTGTCGCCACGCTTAAGTGGAGCGCCCCCAACCCTTGCGACTTGTGATTGCCGATTGTATCCATCGGCACATCAGAGCAGGCATATATATTAGCGGCCATTGTAAATCACTTATAGCAATAGCGATATCGCATTGGACCAAAGGAAAAGCGTCGATATAAGAAGCCTTGGGGTTGACCGATCGTCGATACTGTGATTGGATCCTGACCATCTGATCGGTCAGATCCGAATCTGTGGATAAAACCTCATATATTTTTTTAAAGGCAGAAAAGCGTTGTTACGCCTTTTCCAAAGGTTTTGGGTCCTAAGAAGGATTAAAGTGCAGTTTTAATAGTTGAAGGGTCTTTTGGATCCTGAAAGGGGGAAAACCATTGGTTTCAAAGGAGTTGGGTTCTGATATAGAAGAGGGGTGATTGTGGGTTTAAAGATCCATTTGGGTTTATTAAAACCATCGTTTCCGCTGCATCAATTTTTGGTATCAGAGCAGAAGAAAGAGGTGTTTGCAACAAAGATGCCACTAAGGAGAGGAATTGGTCGAGGAAGACTAGATCCAAATGCAATTCTATTGGAAGAGGTACGGAGTTTGTGTGCACAAATGGAGGCAATGGAGACAGCCCAAAGACGAGCGCCTGATGATGGAGCTGAGAGCTCTTCAGAAGAATCTGCTACAGATGTGGGAGAAGTAGAAGAAGACAATGAAACTACCAAGTTCATCGAGATGCTGGCAAAAGTCGGAAGTAAACCCAAGATGGAGATTCCTATGTATGAAGGGAGTCTGAATGTAGAGGATCTTATATATTGGATCATATCCATAGATCAATACTTTGACTATGAAGGCATTGAGGAGAATAAGATGGTGAAGTTTGCAGTAACCAGATTGAAGGGTCATGCAACCATCTGGTGGGACAAGGTACCGACATCAAGAACGAGAAAAGGAAAATCCAAGATCAAGCAGTGGGACAAAATGGTAAGCAAACTGAAAGCCAAGTTCTTGCCTAAAGACTATCATTTGAATCTTTTTAAACAAGTGCAAAATTTGAAACAGAAAGGAATGTCTATTAAGGTGTATACAAAAGATTTCTATAGATTAAGTATTAGAGTAGGGCATGTAGAATATGATGTGGAAAAGATAGCTAGATATATAAATGGGTTAAGATATGAGATACAAGATGAAATTAGCTTGTTAAGTCTGAAAACTATTGAGGATGCCTATCAAGCAAGTCTGAAGGCAGAGGAGAAAATATTGAGGAAACAGAGTCAAAGGAACACAGGAAAGAGTTCAGTGAGAGGCAGAGGAGCTACCGAATCTAGAGGAAAACAACATCAGCATGAAGCAGGAAGCTCAAGTGGTAGATCACCACAAAGGGGTGAATCTAGTAGAGGAAGATTCACGCCTAGAGGAAGAGGGTGGGTAAGAGATGTTAGGTGTTATAGTTATGGAGAATGGGGACACATGTTGTGGGACTGTCCTCATAACAAATCAACAAGCCAGAGGGATGAAAATGTGGCGGAGGCAAAGCCAGAAGCACCTCGATTTGAGGAGAAAGAAGCACCCCCTGAAGAAGGTCAATCACTACTATTTGGAAGAATTTTGCTTAGAGCAGAGAAGGAAACTAGAGAACCTACACAAAGGAAGAACTTGATTAGAACCACCTATAAATCAAAAGGTAAGTGCTGTAATGTAATCATAAACAGTGGAAGCACTAATAACTTTGTGTCCACAAAGATGGTGGATAAGCTTGAGTTAGCAAGGACGGTACATCCTGCAACCTACAGAGTGTCTTGGTTACAGAAGGGCCATCAAGTCATTGTGACAGAGCAATGTAAGGTGGAAATGCAGATCGGTACATACAAAGACGTGATCCTATGTGACATAATTCCCATGGATGTATGTCATATACTATTGGGAAGACCATGACAATTTGACTGGAAGGAAATTCATGACGAGAGAAGGAACACCTATATCATAGAAAAGGATGGAAATAAGGACATGTTATTGCCATTGAAGAATGATATTGATAAGGATTGCCTGAAAATAGTATCATGTTGATAACTGGTAAAGAATTTATTTAGGAGGTCGACAAAAGCGAGGAGTTTCACTTCACTATCATAGGGAGGCCCAAGGTAATCTTAACGTCCACGAATTTAAATGATTTTCCGGAAGAAATTAAAGTTGTGTTAGATAATTTTATGGATATCATTGTGGATGAATTACTGAATATATTACCACTAGTTAGAAGTGTTAGCCACCATGTTGACTTAATACCAGGGGCACATCTACCCAATAAAGCTGCATATAGACTAACTCAGGGAAACGTAGAGGTTGCACATCAAGTACATGAACTGATGGACAAGGGGTTGATTAGAGAGAGTCTAAGCCCGTGTGCTGTGCCAACAATACTTAGTCTAAAGAAGGGAGGAGAATGGCTCATGTGCACAGATTCCAGAGCTATCAATAAGATAACAATCAGGTACAAATTTCCTTTGCCCAGAATGGATTATTTATTGGACTATTTAAGTGGATCTAGATACTTTACTAAGATAGGTTTGAAGAGCGGATATCATTAAATAACGATTTGGGAAGGCGATGAATGGAAAACTGCCTTCAAAATAAATAGTGGATTGTATGAGTGGTTAGTGATGCCTTTTGGGCTCACTAATGCACCTAGCACGTTCATGAGACTAATGAACAAGGTCTTGAAGGAGTATGCAGGTAAATTTGTCATTGTTTACCTTGATGATATTTTGATTTTTAGAAAAATTAAAGAGGAGCATTTAGGACATCTTAAGTTGATCCTGAGAACTCTATAGAAGGAGAAACTACTAATCAATTTGAAGAAGTGTAGTTTCATGAAGGAGGAGCTGGTGTACTTAGGATTTGTAGTTTCCAAAGAGGTCTTGAAGATAGATTTGGAGAAAGTACAAGCAATCTGAAACTGGCCTACTCCCAGAAGCATATTTGAGGTAAGAAGCTTCCATGGACTTGCTAGTTTTTACAGAAAGTTTATAAGAGGTTTTAGCAAAGTTGTGCACCAATCCTTGAGACAATTAAGGAGGTCAATTAGCCATTTCGATGGATAGAAGCCACATATAGAAACTTTAATTTGCTGAAGAAGAAGATAATAGAAGAGCCAATTCTAGCATTGCGTAATTTTGAGAAAGTCTTTCAAGTGGAAACATATGCAAGTGGAGTAGCAGCCGGTGTGGTACTGAGTCAAGAGAAAAGGCTAATAGCATATTTTAGCGAGAAACTAAATGATGCGAAGAAAAAATATTCTTCTTATGACAAGCAGTTCTATGCTACTATGCAGGCATTTGAAAAAGTGGAGGCATTACTTACTACCTAAAGAATTCATCTTATATTCACACAATCATGCTTTACAGTTTATTAATAACCAGCTGAAGCTAAATCAGAAGCATGCCAAATGGGTAGAATTTCTACAAAGTTTCACTTTTGTAATAAAGCATAAGAGTGGTAAGTCTAATAAATTAGCAGATGCATTGAGCAGGGTAAGTTTTATTTTGCAAGAGTTTAAAGTGGGTGTTGTAGGTTTTGAGGAAATGATAGAAATGTACAAGGATGATGAGGATTTTAGAGACATCTACACAACAGCTCAGAATCCAGTGAGCCATATTAGAAGTCAGTGGATGGACTACCTCATTCAAGGAGACCTATTATTTAAAAGCAATAAGTTATGTATTCCCAAATGTCCCATGAGGGAGAACATCATCAAGGAAAAGCACAATGGAGAGTTATCTGGTCATTTTGGACAAGATAAAACCTTTGCTTAGGTGAATGCTTTTTATTATTGGTCGAAAATGCAAATTGATGTGAAAAAATTTGTTGAGAGATGCAGAATATGTCAGCATGCCAAAGGAAGGAGTCAAAATACAAGACTGTATCATCCATTGCCCATACCAAGTCGATTGTGGGATGCAGTTAGACTTTGTTCTGGGATTGCCTAAAACTCAGAGAGGAACTGATTCTATTTATGTTGTAGTAGATAGGTTTTCTAAAATGGTACATTTTATTGCTTGTAGGAAAATTAGTGATGCAACACACATAGCTAATTTATTCTTTTCAGAGATTGTAAGATTGCATGGTTTACCTGTAAGTATTATATCAGATCGAGATACCAAATTTGTGGGGCATTTCTGGAGGACACTATGGAAGAAACTAGGAACTAACCTCAGTTTTAGTTCATCATACCATCCTTAGACAGATGGACAAACTGAAGTAGTGAATAGGAGCTTGGGGAATATACTAAGGAGTTTAGTATATCAGAATCCAAAATAGTGTGATTTGACATTAGCTCAAGCTGAGTTTGCTTAGAATGATACACCAAACCAAAGCACTGGAATGAGTCCATTTCAGATTATCTTTGGAATGCATCCGAGAGGGGTGTATGAGCTTAGAGATTTGGGAAAACAGAAAGCCAGGAGTGCAAGTGTTGAAGATTTTGCTAGGTAGATGTAGAGCTTACAGGAAGACGTCAAAGGAAAATTGCAGGAGAACAGCAACAAATACAAGCAGAGAGCAGATCTGAAAAGAAGATAAAAGGAGTTCCAAGTAGGAGATTTAGTAATGGCATATCTAAGGAAAGAGAGATTTCCTACAGAAACTTGTAACAAGCTGAAAATGAAGAAGATATGACCTTGTAAAACTAAAAGGAAATTTTCAGCCAATGCATATGAGATTGAGTTACCAGAACGGATTGGCATATCCCCCATTTTTAATGTTGCATACTTATATCCATTCAGAGAGGTAGAAATAGAGTTTCTGAAAGAAGAGACAGGTGATGAAGTTCAAACCGTGAACTGGGAGGAATAGGTATGAAAAGCAGTCAAGAAAGAAGTAGAATCCATTTTGGATCAAAGAATATCCAAGAAAACCAGAGGGCAGACATATTTCCAATATCTAGTCAAGTGGAAGGAGCAGCCAGTGGAAGATTTAGGTTGGTTTACAACAACTGAACTATAGAAATATGGAGTAAGTCCTGACAGCTTGAAGAACAAGTCTTTTCTTCCCCGAGAGTCTGATGCAGGAGCATCGGGATTAGCTAGAAATGTGAAAACTTGTTCACATGTTGTGGCTAAACAAGTTGAAATTCATTGACTGTTGGGTCAAAAACTAGGGTTTATTGAGAGGGTTGGACCTCTCAAATAATTTGTTATAATTCATTATTGTAATAAGTTAGAGACTATCTTATTTTAGATTTATAGATAGAGGTGTTTGCATAGGTGTGAGGGAGAGCTAAGAAATAGAATATTGTTGTTATATCTATCAAGAATAGAGATTTATTGTTATATATTGTTAGAGAGATATTCAAGTGATAAAAGGTAGGAAAATGTAATGAGCGAGGGCTCAGAGAGGAAAGGATTGCTGAGTGGAGCGAAATCATAGGGCGAGTTTTGGAATGCCTGTGTGAGACAGAGGTCTTTTTCCCTGTGTAATTTGGCCTCAGGCCAAGACTCTGTATTGTTTATATGAATAAAATAGTGTTTGTGCAGTATTCATTAAATCGGCCCATGAAGGCCTCAAGTGCATGATTTTCTTTTAAATTCATACAATGTCAATGCTAGCCTGTGTTTTTTATATTTGTTAATGAATTGTTGCATTAAAGGATCAATCGGTGGCACATTGCTTCATTCTGGTTCTGCAGGTAGAAATATCCAAAATATATTAAGTATTGGTTAAAATGCAGTTAAGCAGAGAACCCAGACCTCAAGCGATTATAGGTTGGAGTTTTATTTCCATCGGGTCCATAGAACCCAATCGCATCAGTCCTTTGCATTTTCCTTATCGAATCACCGAGAGTCATTTCCAAAGGGGATTGCACTAAAGCACTTAGTGGATTCAAAGAAGGCTGACTTGAAGATTTATAAATTGGAGTATGGAGAGCTATCAGGTCTGGCAGTGTTGTCGCCACGCTTAAGTGGAGCAACCCCAACCCTTGCGACTTGTGATCGCCGATTGTATCACATCAAAACATCAGAGCGAGCATATATATTAGCGACCATTGTAAATCATTGATAGCGATAGCGATATCGCATCGGGCCAAAGGAAAAGCATCGATATAAGAAGCCTTAGGGTTGAACGATCACCAATACTACGATTGGATCTTGACCGTCCAATTGGTCACATCTGGATCTACGGATAAAACCCCATATATGTGTTTAAAGGCAGAAAAGCAGTGTTAAGCCTTTTCCAAAGGGTTTGGGTCCCAAGAAGGATTAAAGCGCAGTTTTAATAGTTGAAGGGTTTTTTGAATCCTGAAAGGTGGAAACCCATTGTTTTCAAAGGAGTTGGGTTTTGATAGAGAAGAGGGGTGATTGTGGGTTTAAAGATCCATTTGGGTTTATTAAAACCATCATTTCTGGTGCATCAACCTTCAACAACCTCATAACTATCTCATATCCATCATCTTCCTTATCCATATTATTATGGGTTGTTTTCTTTCCAAAACTGACCCTAAGGTTTCTGCCGACAGTTGTATATTTCTTTTAAAACAGGTGCTACCAGAAATTCCAGTAATACCTGTAATAGCGAAAAAACTAGAAACGCTTATGGAATTTCCGATAGGATAACGTTTTCACTTCAAATTTTTAAGAGAAAATACTTCGAAACACTTGTATATGCTTGAATATTCTGAGCTTTAATTTTCACATTCAAAACTTTGACTTAATATGCAAAAAAGTATTTTTTAAGGAAAATTACTCTTTCATTTCATGCGAGTTGTAGCCTTTGCAAGCTTATCCAAGTTTGTTTTATTTCTGGCAACAAATTTTGACCTTGTGATTCTGGTTGTTTCTTTTTTGATGATGGTATCTTTGTTTTCTGCTTCTTTTTGGACCTTTATTCTTTTGGAAAGCTCTGATGGCTAGTCCATGGGAGCTTTACCTCTTTGCCTCCTCAAAGAGCTTCTGATTTATGCAATTGAAGGATCTTCAGTCTACAACTCTGCATGTTATTCTTCTATGACTATTGATTCAGTCAATAAACTAGGATTATTTAGGGCTTTTGATTTCAGTCTGTATTTGTTTCTTTCCCTAATATGTCTCTTCCTAGCTCCAACAACTATTTTTATTTCTTCTTTCTTGTTTTTACTGGTCACTTTATACCCTGCTTCTTTCAACAATTCCTCATCATAATCAATAAGTTGGTTTTCTTATCACTGTTTATGTGCTTCCAAATTTTAGGAAGCACGTGTGCTTTAGATTTCTTTCCAGCTGCAAGTTTTCCTCTCCGAGTTCTTGTGTAAACCTTAGGAAAAGGTCTAACAGGAGGAACTATTTTCACGTTTCTTTTTTTTGGGAAGAAGATATTTCACCTTACTCCTTTTTCTTTTCAGATTCAGTAGATGAAGGCTTCTCTTTGCTACTTTTGGTACCTCTTCTTACACTTTCCTTCTTTGCCTTTCTTTTGGAACTTCCTTCAGCTGATGTAGTTGATGTCCTTTTTGTCTAAACCTGTGTTGAAGAAGATTTAGCAATTTCTTGGGGTTTTGGTGTAGGTTGGCATGCCCTGTAAAACAAGAAATGTTCCCAAGTTTGGTTTATTGTTTTCGGTTCTTCTTCAACCATAACCTTGATAATTGCCTGATGATACATGCTATATTCTAATGCTTCCTGGTGTGCTTGAATTTTGGCTGCCATTTTGGTCAGGCTATTCAATATGAAATAGGGTAGATTAAGAGTCCTCATACTTGCAAAATGAAAAATAAACCTCATATGGTAAAGAAATATTATTGTCTAACTTCTCTCACAAGTGAGAAAAACCTTAACCAGGTTTATTGTTTCTTCCCATTCATTCTTAAGATAATTGCTAGGAATTACTTTGGCCCAGTTAGGATCTTTGTATTCATCTCTAATAAAAGTGTTGAGATCTCCTCATGTAATGAGTTGTCCCTTAAACCACTTTTCTCCTTCCCGGGGAAGGTTAAATGCTTCTACAACTGACTGTTCTGAAACCTGCAATTTGAAACCAAAGATGGTAGCTTCCTATCCATTAAAAGTTTGAGAAAACTCGTAGGCTACACCTTGAGCTGAGCCTCCTAACCTGGTGTAGAGTGGATACTAGCTTTCCTGAATAAACATTCTTCTAACACTTGGATTAGCATCAACTAGTTCAGCTCCTTGAGGTTCAATTCTCTTAAGCTTTCCACCTTTCCTAGACTTTGATGCCATGGATATCTGTTTTCTTGTTATGAAGAATACGTGTGAAATTATGGAATATTACCCAACAGATATCGCAATCATCTTGACTTAGGCTACCTGAAAAACTGGGATGTGTTCTTAACCACCTCAATCACTATCTCCTTTGCTGCACTTCAGAAATTCGAAATGGTGAAATTTCTTCCATTTTCAAATATTTGAGATAAAGTTTTGGTTCAATCTCCTATGCATATAATCCTTCATGATTAAATGATATTTCATGTCATAATAGACAACATGTAATAGTAATGATGAATTCGAGTTACTTCGAAGAGTCCAGCTAATCTGCTACAGGTGGTTGTATGAGATTTTTTGCAAATATGGCAATTTTTCTGCTTTAATTTGGACTGGACAGAAATTCCAGTAGCACATTACTCAAAACAGAAATAATGGTCGTTAGAATTTAAACGTATAGCTAAGGATGATACTGCAGACACATTTTAACTTCGGAAACACTAGTTTATTTAAGATTAGTTGAGTAATCAATGGCTAGCTATGGTTGTGGGTAATTCGATCAACCAAATCAATTAACCACTACCACTTGACTTGACTTAAAGTTTGTGACCTATCCAATCACAAAATCTCATGATTTGGATTAAATATTTCACCATTATGACACGTGGACAATCGAAAACGGTTGTGTTTTCGGCTCTTTTTTTTTTTAAATGGGAGACGCTACCAGAAATTTTGGTAGCATCAGAAAATTAAAAAAAAAAAACAGGAAATAAAACAAGAACGAAAATATTGTTTGAAAAACAGGGGAGATTATTTGAACAAGAAAATCAGGCACTACCGGAAATTTCAGTAGTGTTTTAAATTTTTTTGAAATTTTCAAAATTAATCCTAAAAAATAAAAAATTTAAAACCTACTCATGACTTAGCCTAGAACTGTTCTAACATTGGCTCTATAGAGGATAGATCTCTCCCTGCGAGGCTCTAAGAATTTTTTTGTTTACAGTTTCAGTACCTTGTCATTAGGCTATGGAGTCTTATTATAAAATCACACCTATATTTGCAGTGAACTTAGGCTACCAACAGCCTTAGTAAAAGAATTTTTTGAGACAACACCCATTAAATGGCCTCCATACAATTTTGTCCCATCAAGATGCTGCAACTCAAAAGTATTGTTCTACGAGACATTTGTGATTTTGAAAGGACCAAGCCATAAAGCATCAAATTTTGAATGCTTACCTGGATCTTGGTGTTGTGCATCCCACTTCAACATCAGATCTCTAATCTGAAAATCTTCTTTTTTAGTCCCTTTATCAAAGACTTCGTTTACAACTTGCTAATATTTTCTTAACAAATCATATTTTTGTTCTCTCTTTTGCTGCACTTCTATGATCTGATAAATTATTCTAGTCATGTCATTTGCTTCAGCTTCATGATCTTGTAATAGTTTGGCTACAGGAATAGCTAATTGGACTAGAAAAACAACATCAATCCCATAAACCATTTGAAAAGGTGATGTATTAATAGACTTTTTGTTTGTCACCCTATCAACCCATAAAGCAAATTTGAGCTTTGAGTCCCAAGCTTTCTTGTTTTTCTCCAGCAACTTGATGATGATTCTTACCAAACTTTTATTAGATGATTTAGCTAAACCATTCCCTTATGGATAGTAAGTTGTAGAATGAGTAAGTTGAATACCATAATCTTCATAGAAATTTACCAATGGTGTGGCTTTAAAAGCAGCTGCATTATCTACTACTAGTCTTGATGGACAACCAAATCTGGTTATCATTCCTTCCAAAAAGTTAATGATAACTTTATGAGTGGCATTCCTAGTAGGTGTTTCTTTGATCCATTTGGTGAAGTATTCAGTAGCAACAAGAATCCAACAATGCTACCCACTTGAAGGTGGATTAATTTCACCAATGAAATCTAATCCCCACTGCTGGAAAGGTGCAGAAACAGTTATGGGCTTGAGAGGTAAAGACTTTAGATGCTTTTTACCAATGAACCTTTGACATTTTTCACATGCTCTCACCTTAGCACATACATTAGAAAATAAGTTAGGCCAAACATAGCCAACTCTCACTATTTTGGCAGTAGTTCTCCAATAATTATGACCTCCACAAATACTACTATGCATTTCAAATATGGCCTTTTTATATTCCTCTGGATCAATGCATCTCAACAAAACTCCTGTAGGATCTTTCCAATACAAACAGTTATCCTAGATGCAATATTTAATGGTTTTCAA
The DNA here is from genome assembly GCA_000404065.3 of Pinus taeda. Lineage (NCBI taxonomy): Eukaryota > Viridiplantae > Streptophyta > Pinopsida > Pinales > Pinaceae > Pinus > Pinus taeda. The sequence continues at coordinate 58,525 of APFE031716584.1, forward strand.
CTTCAACAATCTCACTCTCGTTTTATCATAATCTGGAGGAGGTTTAAAATATTTTAGAAAATAAATAACATCTTTGTACTAGCTACACTCAACAAGCTTTAAATCTACTGTCATATTGTCAACAGGTTCTGAAATTTTCCCTTGTAGATTATCATCCATGAAATTCAAACCCAACACTTTACAATTTTCTTTAGCAAGTAGTTTAGCTAATCCTTGACCTTTGATTAGTTTAGTAGGCTTTATCTCTAAATCAAATTCAAGAACTTTAGTCACCCATTTACATCTCTTTCCATCAATATCAGGCTAAACCAGTATCTCTCTAATAACAGATGAAGGGACATAGGCTATCACTTGAGCATGCAGAATATAAACTCTAAAAGCTTTCGGAGCTTTAACTAATGCATAAGCATGCTTTTCCAATATTTCATACTTTAATTCTCCATCTCTAAGAGCTCTGATGAAAAATGCTATGGGCACTTCTTTATTTTTTGAATCTTTTTGTAACAAAACAATAGCAATGGTGTCTTGAGAAGAAAATGAGAATATTAAGAAAGGTTTTGAATATTGAGGATTTACCAATTGAGGTGCTTCAATGATATCCTTTTTGATCAGCTCAAATGAATTTCTAGATTCAACTATCCACTTGACTTCTTTGTCCTTCCTTAGCATACAAGTAATATGTTTCACCACTTTAGCAAAATTTGGGATGAATCTTCTAAGAAAACCGATCTTACCAAGGAAAGATTGAATCTCTTTCTTGGATCTTCAAAGTGTTAAATCTTGAATTGCAATCACTCTTTTTGGATCAATCCTCACCCCATTTTTAGAAACTATGTGACCCAGCATCGTACCTTCTTTGAGAGAAAAATGGGACTTCTTCGGATTCAAGGATATACTATATTTTCTGCATTTAACAAATACTTGTCTCAAGTGCTGAAGGTGTTCTTGATCTGAAGCTGAAAAAATAGTAATGTCATCCAAATAGATGACAAAGAACTTGTCCTTTTCTCCAATGAATGTAAAGTCCATAGCACGTTGGAAAGTAGCTCCAGCATTCATGAGCCCAAATGGCATCTTTGCATAAATGAATGTACCCCAAGGAGTAGTGAATGTTGTCTTCTCTTAATCTTTTGGCCAAATAGATATTTGATTATACCCAAAAAAACCATCTAACATGGAAATTTTGTCTGACACAATTACCTTTTGAAGAATATGCTCCATCTTCGGCAATGGATAGTTATCTTTCTTGGAGATTTTGTTAAGATTTATGAAATCCACACACAATCTGATTTCACCACTTTTCTTTCTTACTGGCACTAGATTGGCAACCCAATCTGAGTATCTCAATGGAATAATGATTTTAGCATCCAACAGTTTCTTCACTTCCTTTTCCATCACCGGTAGCAATAGTGGATTGGTTTACCTTAACTACCGTCGGAAAGGTTTATTACCATCTTTCAATGGTATTCTATGCTCAATGATAGATGTATCATATGTCTGAAGATCTTCATATTTCCAGGCAAAAACATCAACAAATTCAAAAAACAGCTTATGATATTCCATCTTTCTTTCATTTAGTAAAGCTTTTGACAACTTCACATACCTTGGTTCTTGTGTTGTACCCAAGTTGTAATCTTCTAATTCAACATTTGTTGCAGCTAACTGTGGTTTGACTGTAACATCATTATGATAAAAAAAAATCTCAAGTGGAATTAACCCCTAGGGAATATGATTGGTAGGCAGTTGTGTGATAAGCTGATCAGCAATTTGTTTTTTTTTAGATTTCTAGAATCTTGATGATCAACATCAACTCATGTTAGGTTTTCTTCTTGATCATTATGTAGAACAACAAACTCTTCAGTAACTTCAATGAATTTTATGATCTCTTGGTCATCTTCAAAAACTTTCCAATGCTTAACATTATCAGGAATGCTAGGTCTAAACCTAACTTCCACTTCATACTTCAACTTTATAGGCATTGGAATTTTGAATGAGCTGGCTGAAATAGAGATTGAATCGGCTAGAATATTACTTTCTCTTGGAACAAAAGAAATGTTAAAGGCCAGGAAGGAGTCTTCTACAATGTCCCATATTGCATTTCGGTAATCCCTGAGTCTAGGATGCTTAGTTTGATAAACATTTTTGATTTGCTGAATAATAATTTCAACATCTCCAAAAACAGAAATTTCTGATATATTCATATCTTTTGCCTTTTTTAAACCAATTGACAGAGCTTCATATTCAGCCACATTATTAGTTGTCTCAAATTCAAGTTTGAAAGAAAAGTGGAAATTTCCTTCAAAGGAGAAATAAGAAAAATCCCTACACCTACACCTTCTTTGGAACACGAGCCATCAAAAAACATTTTCCATACCTTCAATCCTTCATGACCGATTTTATTTTCAGCAGGCTCTAAAATATGAAAATTTTATGTAGGCAAGGTGGAGTCATCCATATGTAGAATGCTTGAACCTACTCCAGTTGCTCTAGCATATATTGGATGATTAGTAGGGTCCTTTTTTTCACTAATGATATATGTCAGCTGAGCTTCTCTATAAAGTCTTCTTTGTTCTCCTCCAAAAACAGGAACAATAGCATAAGTTAAATCCATTTGCAAGGTTCCTCCCAACCTTTTAATCCATGACCTAGAAAGTAACATACAAAATCTAGGAGAGATATCAACTACAACAATATCCATTACCATCCCTCTCATAGGTAACTGAAAAAGACTTACTACAAGATCTTTGATGACACCAAGGCATTGGACTTTCCGGGAATCAAACGAATAGAGATCTTGGTATTCTCTAGTTATGTCAAGACCTAGTTCATCCATAACTACTTTGGGTATTAAATTACGTGAAGCTACAGAGTCCATAAGACAATTATGTAGGATCTTTTCATGAATATTCAAAGATAGATAGAAGGGAGGGATAGAGCCATATCTGTCTTCTACCAATGGACCTAAAATAATAGTGGGATTATCATCTTTAAGGTTAACAAAATCATAGACTGCTTGAGTAGAAGAGGGCTAAAAGGCTTTCATAAAAGTATTTTTGAAATCTTGATTTTCATGAGTTCTACAAGGGGAACATGGATCTTGATTTTCTGAATCTCATTTTCAAAATTGAAGGTAGAGTGTGGTTTGTGAGCAATTTCTACCTCAAGTGAAGGAAAATCAAATGCTACCGAAATTTCCAGTTTTTCAGGCTCGGTCACTTGTTTCTCTGTTGGAATATCGGATGCTACCAGAATTTTCAGTTTGCCAAATTTTTCTGCTGAAATTTTAACTTCATCTTTATTCTTCTTTGGCTGTGCAACAGGCTTAGAAGTTTCATTAGTTTTCTTTAATCTGAGATTGTATCTTCTTTGATGATCAGCTGCAATCATGGAATGAATAGGACTCACTTCATTATTTTGAGTATATGACATGAAGTGTTCATATTCTGCTTGTGTAAGATGAACCATCCCTTCTTTGTCTGTAAGAAAATTTATATTAGCACCTCTTTCCAACCCTTCAACTTCTTCTTCATCTACAAATATAGCATTCTACAAAGGAGGCTACACCTTTTGATCATCAGCATCTCTTCTTTCTCTCTGTAGAATTTGAGGAGCATTAGTTCTTCTAAATTGTTGTCTATTTGGCAAATCAAATGAAACATTTATGTAGTAGGTGGCTTTGCTTCCATCTTCAACTTATAAATATCAGTAATCAATGATTTGACCATCTTGGTAAGCTCATCTAGCTTAGGATCTATGTTAGAAGTTCTTGAAGTAGAAACTTCATCTTTTTGTTTTCTTTTTTCTCTGTCAATCCCTCCTCTGAGTCTATTAGCTACTAATATATTTGATTCTACCTCCAGTGCATTGTCCTACATTGTGATAGCGTAGAAGATCTTCTTTCTCTCAACAATAAACAAAAGTCAGGATCAAAAGCACCAACATAAGTGATTTTAGTTGAAGCTTCAGTAGGCTTGATTTCAGTAGGTATCTTGTTATACATTTTATTGAATCTCTTAGAAAAATTAGAAACTGATTCTCCTTCTTTTCTTTTGATTGCGCCAAATTATGTGATATAATAAAAAAAGTCTTTCTTGTCACCCTATTTTCTTAAAAATGTATCATCTAGGACTTAAATTCCAATGATGTTATCATCTATCAAAGATCCAAACCACTTCCTTATGTCACCCTCAAGGCTCTGAACAAAAACTCTCATCCAAACATCTTCATGCTCAATGTTCAGATTATCAGCATGAGCATAAAAATCAGCAAGATGTTTTTTAGTTGTTACCTCCCCTTCACCATTAAATTTAGGCATTTACTTAAGATAATCTCCTACAAGTAATGCATTCATAAGCTGAGGTAAAACTAAAGGAGCATATCTAGCAGCAACAATTGCATCCATTTGGTTAGGGGGTGGATTAGGACCTGCCATGGTGTGATTTACTGGGATTTGTGGAAGAACAATTGGAGGATTTTGAAGAGTAGATGAGGAAGCACCAACACTTGATGTAGAGGTTTTTCGTTGACTGGAAAACAAGAGAGGTACATAATTTTTTGTAAAATCAGGAGATAGAATTTGCTGTACTTTTTCAGGAATAGCTTTTGAAAAAAACAAAAACAGAAGAAACAAGCTTTCGCTTACTCTTTTTCATGATTAGTTTCAGGGGATTAGGGACTTGGTTTTTCAAAGGAGAATATGGGTTTGCCTTGGTTCTAGCCTTTCTTGGAGCGAGAACTTCAACAATGGAGTCACCAAGTTTAAAGCAGTCTAAAAAGACATCTGGAACTGTACACCTTAGAACCAGACTTATAACTTTGTCATTTACCCAGGGATAAACTTCAATTTGCCTCCCTGGCAATGGTGCCAAAGATGTTAGCGCAAGGAGTTACTCCTAGACTGCAAAAGGAGTAAGCCTTACACATAATGATTTCACTTCAAAATTTAAAAGGGCTTTCTGAGTGGTGGGATGGCCTCTGAAGAAGTTTTGAAATGATTGTGTTCCTGTTTAACTTTCATGCATTTGGTAAGTTGTGGCAAGCATAAATTGCATGGTTAAGTGAGTAATATAGGGGAGCACAGGAAAGAGAACATGTAGCTGATAAATATCCTAAGAAACTGAGTATCTTAAGATAGTCACTTCAACTACATAAACATCCTTGTAACAAACTATGTTTCTTGGGAAGGAAAATAACAGTTAGAAAGTAAGAAAACATCTAAATTATTTCATGAATCCTTTGTGAAACCTTCACTAACAATTTCTACCTAAACTGATATTATGATTTACAGAAAACTGGGTAGTAGGTAAGTGATCATTATATCCTCTTAATGATTTCTCACTTATATTATCATTTAAAAGATTAAAACAGGTTTGACAAGGAAAACAACAACTAGAAAGTAAAAACATGTATGAAGTATCCCACAAACCCTTTGTGAAACCTTCACTAACAAGTTCTACTTGAACATATATCATAGTTTACAAAAACCTGGATAGTAGATAAGTCATCATCAGATCCTCTTAATGATTCTCACTCATACTATACTAGCTACTCTAAATTTATAATTCACAAAATTGAAACAAGGAAATAGACAAACCACACATTAGATATAACTTGAATCACAAAATCCTCCAACATGAAGTGTAGAAAAGGCTAATTTATTAAGCTGAGTCTTCAGGTGAACCAACATCCCCTGAAATGATATTTACAAAAGATATATATAGAGAGAGAGGCACCAACTCCAACTCTCCTAAATTGGTGGTTCCACTATTTCCTTGTTACATAGGTGTCTTTTAGATATTAAAAACATCTCCCATCAAAATGCAATAGAAAGTAAAGGTGTAGATGAGAAGAAGAGGAAAAATGACACTTTGCTGTTGGAAAAACTGACTGGATACCCCTTCTGTTGTTGATTTTTCTCTTTATGGACTTGACTATTAAATGACCATATGGCTTCATTAAATACAACCTCATAACTATCTCATATCCATCATCTTCCTTATCCATATTATTATGGGTTGTTGTCTTTCCAAAACTGGCCCAAAGTTTTCTACTGACAATTGTATATTTCTGTTAAAACAGGTGCTACCGGAAATTCTAGTAATACCTGTAATAGCGAAAAAACTAGAAACGCTTCCAAAATTTCCAATAGGATGATGTTTTCACTTCAAAATTTTAATAGAAAATACTTTGAAACACCTATATATGCTTGGATATTCTAAGCTTTAATCTTCACATTAAAAACTTTGACTTAATATGCAAAAAGGTATTTTTCAAGTAAAATTACTCTTTCATTTCATGTGAGCTGCAAGCTCTGCAAGCTTATCCAAGTTTGTTTTATTTCTAGCAGTAGATTTTGACCTTGTGATTCTGGTTGTTTCTTCTTTGATGATGGTTTCTTTCTTTTCTATTTCTTTTTGGACCTTTCTTCTTTTGGAAGGCTTTGATGGCTAGTCCATGGGAGCTTTACCTCTTTTCTTCCTCAAAGATCTTTTGATTTTTGCAATTGAAGATCCTCAGTCTGCAACTTTGCATGTTGTTCTTCTATGACTATTAATTCAGTCAATAAACCAGGATTATTTAGGGCTTTTGATTTCAGTTTGTATTTATTTATTTCCCTAGTATGTCTCTTCCTAGCTCCGACAACTGGTTTTATTTCTTCTTTCTTATTTTTACTAGTCACTTTATACCCTGCTTCTTTCAACAATTCCTCATTAGAATCAATAGGTTGGTTTTCTTGTTATTGTTTATGTGCTTCCGGAATTTCAGGAAGCATCTACACTTTAGATTTCTCTTCATCTGCAAGTTTTCCTCTCTGAGTTCTTGTGCAAACCTTAGGAAAAGGTCTAACAAGAGGAACCATTTTCATTCTTTTTGTTTTCTGCGCAGAAGAGCTTTCACCTTGCTCCCTTTTCTTTTTAAATTCAGCAGCTAAAGGCTTCTCTTTGCTGCTTTTGGTACCTCTGCTTACAGTTTCTTTCTTTGCCTTCCTTTTGGAACTTCCTTCAGCTAATGTAGTTGATGTCCCTTCTATCTGAACCTGTGTTGAAGAAGATTTAGCAGTTTCTTAGGGTTTTGGTGCAGGTTGGCCTGCCTTGTAAAACAAGAAATGTTCCCAAGTTTGGTTTCTCTTTTTCAGTTCTTCTTCAACCAGAACCTTGATAATTTCCTGATGATACAGGCTGTATTCTGATGCTTCCTAGTGTGCTTGAATTCTGGCTGCATGATAGGTCCCTATAATACTAATGATTACCCCATTACTATTGTAGTTGTATCCCTTATTAATATTGTTGTGCCCCTATTGTCCCCATATTTTTAGTACTGTGCCCCATAGAATCCCTCTATTGTTATTTTTGTGGCTTTATATTATTATTGTTAGGTCGGCTAGGATATATTGTGATTCCTTAGACTCCCATATATAGAAATGAGGTTTTCTCATTTGAATCATCAAAGAATTGTTCATTTATTTAATGTAGAGGAGGTTTCCCTCTCGAAGAGGCTAAATTCTAAGGCGTTGATCTATCTTTTCTATCTTTTCTTGAGCTGGTTTCATAACATTTGGTATCAGAGCTTTGGATTCTAGGGTTTCACTGCTCCAAACAGGTCATCGTGGAATTTTCGCTATAACTTTTTTTCTACGATGTTTCAGAAGCTAAAAAAAAAACCCATTTGAGAACAAATCACGTTGCACCTCGGGACTAAATGTTAGAGCTTTTTGCGCTATATTTGAGGAGCTATGATCTAAGGAAGTTGGTCTTTTTGCAGACTCCTGAATTACACTCCAAACAGGTGACCTAGGGAAATCATCATAACTTTCTCTCTAAGCATCAGATTGAAATTTCATAAGAAGGTACAGAAAGAGGACAAACTATAGTTTCTTGTATATATTTTTCAGTGCCAAAGGTCGAAACAGTGTCTCGTGGCACGTCGTACAAGATCTCTCTACTGAACTAGTCTATAATCAAGTCACTATGGTATATTTCGCATAACTCTTCCTTGGAGAGTCCAATTTGGATCAGACTAGTGGCATTAGAAAAATGACAGAGAGGGCTACTACAGATCGCAATTTCATAACTGGATGGTCTGAAATTACAGATATACATTATATTCAATATCAAGTTCCTACAAAGTGAAAAAAGGTGTGTAGTTTTTTTTTAAATTTTTGCATAAGCTTGGTTTGAAAAATTAGTTTGAAGGAATTCAAAGGGCATAGTAAAGCATTATTATTGGTAATTGATGCCCTGAGGAAAGAAAATGCAAACACCTAGTAAGGAACCTGAAAGCTCTAGCATGACTCATGAATAAGAGGAAGAAATGCAACATGACATATCAAAATTACGAGACCAAGTGCAACAAGTGTCACTTGCACAAAAAGTAACATAATCTAAGATGGATGGTTTAAAGAAAGGCGTAGAAGCTCAGATGGATGGCATGGAAGCTAAGATGAATGGCATGAACGCTAAGATGAATGGCATGGATGCTAAAATGGATGGCATGGAGGATAAGATGGAAGAATTGAAGATAAATTTGAATAAGTTTCTACAAGAAATGGTCACTAATGGTGAAAGGGTAGTAAATGAAACTCATGATGAGAACAAAAGAAATGTTAATCATGATTTCGTAGACTCTAATGATCGATCGAAGACCCACCATATTCCAAAAATTGATATGAGGAAGTTTGATGGCAAGGATCCCGCAACATGGATATTAAAGATGGAACAATTTTTCGATCTCAGTAATGTGCAAAACATGCAAAAGTTACGTATTGAAAATTTATATTTGGAACCAAATCAGTTTGTATGGTATCAATGGCTTTTCTCTCGTAAACAAATTATCACTTGGCCAATTTTTACGGAAGAATTGACAGCACATTATGAGGATACACAAAGCAACACTTTTTTCAGCCAATTGATAAGTCTCAAACAAAAGGGTTCAATAATGGAGCACATTGAGGAGTTCCAAAAATTGAACATAAGGGTAAAAATATTCCAGAGGAGCATAGGATTGATGTGTTCATAGGGACTTTAAAGGATAATATCCAACATGATGTTCACCTTTGGGAACCTGATTCATTAGAGAAGGCATTCAGGTTAGCAAGAAAAATGGAAAGCAAAATTATGGCAGCCAGGAAGCATACCACTCACAACTATAAAGATGGAAGTGTTGTTGCCCCTAGTCTTCCACAACCTATAAGGTTGACACCACAACAATTGGAAGAAAAAAGAGCAAAAGGGCTTTGTTACAGTTGTGATAGCAGATACACTAAACGTCATAAGTGTGCTGAGAAGAAATTATTCTACATAGATTGTGAAGAGGAAGAAGAAAAGGAGCAAGAAGGGTCAAAAGAAGAGGATATACTCCAATAAAAAAGCCTAGATAAAGAAGAAATGAATCCGACCATATCTTGTAATGCATTGGCGTGAATTACCACTCCTCAAACCATCAAGATAGAAGTACAAATCAAGAAGAAAAAGGTAATAGTGTTGATTGATTCAGGAAGTACCCACAATTTTATTCATTGTAAGGTAGCAAAAGAATTGAAATGCTTCCTATATCCAGCACCATAGTGTCAAGTGATGATTGTAAATGGAGGAACAACAAATTGCTCTGGAAAATGCCATAATGTCAAGTTATCCATGGGAGAATATGTATTGACTAGCCCAATGCTTTCCATTCCAATGGGAGGTGTTGATGTTGTACTAGGAGTCCAATGGCTACAATCCTTAGGTACATTAGCTTTTAATTTTCAAGAACTTTTCATGAAATTTTCTATGGAAGGAAAGGAAGTTGTATCAAGAGGTATTGCAAGGAAACCGGGAAAGATAATCAGCTCTAATGGTATGACAAGCTTCTAAAAAAGGAACAAAAAGGTGTAATTGCACAATTATGTTCGCTAGATGTTTCCACATTGGAATCATCTATTTCTCCAGATCTCCAAATAGTCTTGGACAATCATTCCAAGGTATTTGAGACTCCCAAGGTCTCCCACCTATTCGTGATCATGATCATGCTATTCATCTGATTCCAGGAAGTGTTCCTCCAAACATCAGGCCGTATAGATATCCCTATGCCCAAAATAGTGAAATTGAACGTATGGTTGCAGAAATCTAGGAGTTCTGTATAATTCAACCCAAGGTCAAAGTTCTTTCTCTACTCCAGTAGATTTGGTGCATAAGAAGGATGGATCATGGCCATGTGTCCGATTATAGGGAGCTCAACAACTCACTATTTAAAGATAAGTTCCCTTCCTGTCATTGATGAATTACTGGATGAAGTGCATGGATCAATTTACTTCACCAAGTTGGATCTTCATTCAAGATATCATCAAATCAGAATGAAGACTAAAGACATTCCAATAACAGCATTTAGAACTCATGAGGGTCATTATGAATTTTTGGTCATGCCTTTTGGCCTTACCAATGCACCTTCTACATTTCAGGGTTTGGTGAATTCCAATTTCAAACCCTTCCTTAGAAAATTTGTGTTAGTATTTTTTGATGATATACTAATCTACAACAAGTCTTGGAAGGATCATGTTGAACATGGTGACAGGGTGCTACAACTATTGGAGGAGAAACAATTATATGCAAAAAGATCCAAATGTTTCTTTGGAGTACAAGAGGTGGAATATCTGGGTCATATTGTATCTCATGAAGGAGTTAAGGTAGACCCTAGCAAAATTAAAGCCATCAAGGAATGGAAAATCCCCACACCCATAAAGCATCTACAAGGATTTCTTGGGTTGGCAGGGTATTATCACAAGTTTGTTAAGAATTATGGGAGAATAACAGCACCTCTAACAACATATTGAAGAAAGATGCATTTTCATGGACTCTAGAAGCAACAAAGGCCTTCGAACATCTTAAAGAAGCAATGTGCCAAGCACCAGTCTTAGCTACACCGGACTTCACAAAAACCTTTATTGTGGAATGTGATGCTTCAGGAAATGGAATTGGTGTTATTTTAATGCAAGATGAAAGACCTATTTCTTTTGAAAGTCGTCCAATTAAGGGAAAGTTTTTACACAAAGCTATTTATGAGAAGGAAATGTTGGCAATACTACATGCACTTAAGAAATGGTGCCCCTACCTAATGGGAAGACACTTCAAGGTAAAAACGGATCATGATAGCCTTAAATACTTCTTAGAACGAAGATTATCCTCTGAAGAGCAACAGAAGTGGGTCACAAACATGTTGGGTTATGACTTTGAAATCATCTACAAAAAAGGGAAGCAAAATGTGGTGGCAGATGCACTCTCAAGAAAGGATGAGGATGTGGAAGCGCTGTTGTGTGCCATTTCTATTATCCAACCAGATTGGATAAACAAATCAAGGGAGGAGTGGAAGAATGATGAAGTGTGGGCACTTATTCAAAAGTTACAACAAGATTCCAGTACATCTGATACATTTAGCTGGAAAAATGATTCGTTATGGTACAAAGATCACTTATACCTCTGTAAGAATTCGCAACTCAAACAAAAGATTCTTATG
>APFE031716584.1:70021-82852 GCA_000404065.3 Pinus taeda
AGAAGGAATTTTTTTGGATGCCTTAAATCGGATATTCAAAATTTTTGTGGTGGAATGTTTGGTTTGCCAACAAAATAAAGTTGGAAACAATTTAAGACCCCGGGTCTATTACAACCTTTATCCATTCCAAGCCAACGTTGGGAGGAGGTTTCAATGGATTTTATCACAGGTTTACCCAAGTCTGAGGGAAAGAGTGTCATCATGGTGGTAGTTGATAGACTTACCAAGTATGCACACTTTTGTGCCTTATCACATCCATTGAAAGCCAATACAGTTTCTAATGCATTTATGGAAACAATTCAAAATCTACATGGAAATCCAAAGATTATTGTATGTGACAGAGATCCAATTTTCACTGGAAAATTTTGGACAGAATTATTTTCTTGTCTTGGTACTTAGTTAGCTCATAGCTCATCTTATCATCCTCAATCTAATGGGCAAACTGAGATAGTAAACAAATATTTGGAAGGATATCTTCGTTGCTTTGTATCGATAACAGACACAATGGATCAAATGGTTGCCTCTGGCTGAGTGGTGGTATAACACTTCTTCCATACAACAACAAAAATGACCCCATTTATGGCACTTTATGGATATCATCCACCATCCATCACATCATATTTAAGAGAAAATTCTAAGGTTCAAGCAGTGGAACATCACATCTAACATCAACAATAATTCCTCCAACTCTTAAAGGATAAACTCGTGTTGGCACAAAATAGAATGAAACAACAGGTAGATCAACATCGTAGTGAAAGAAGTTTTGATGTAGGTGATTGGGTATTCCTATAGCTACAACCAAATAAACAAATGTCCCTCAAGAAAGCTAAGAAGGACAATAAATTATCACCAAAGTATTATGGTCCGTACAAGGTGTTGCAAAATATTGGTACTATGGCATACAAAGTGGAGCTTCCTGTAGCATCTTGAGTGCACCCAGTCTTCCATGTTTCATGTTTAAAGAAGGTTATAGGTGACAAGCTCCCATTTCAAACAATATTGCCAGACCTTGACGAGGAAGGAAAAATTATATTGGAACTGGAAGCAGTCATAGAAACAAGAACTTGACAGATACAAAATCGATCAATTTCAGAGTATCTCATCAAGTGGAAGAACTTATCCACTAAAGATTCCACATGGGAGGATGAGAATTTTATACAGAAGCATCTAGAACTACTCAAGCGTTGAGGACAACACTTTTTTGAAGGAGAGGGGCATGAAAGGTCCCTAAAATACTAGTGATTAACCCATTACTATTGTAGTTGTATCCCTTATTAGTATTATTGTGCCCCTTATTGTCCCCATATTTTTATTACTGTGCCCATAGAATCCCTCTATTGTTTATTTTTGTGGCTTTATATTATTATTGTTAGGTCAGCTGGGTTATATTGTGACTCCTTAGACTCCTATATATAGAAAGGAGGTTTTGTCATTTAAATCATCCAAGAATTGTTCATTTATGTAATGTGAAGGAGGTTTCCCCCTCGAAGAGGCTGAATTCTAAGGCGTTGATCTATATTTTCTATCTTTTCTTGAGATGGTTTCATAACACAGTAGTTTTGGTCAGGCTCTTCAATATGAAATAGGGTAGATTAAAATTCCTCATTCCTGCAAATTGAAAAATAAACCTCATATGGTAAAGAAATACTATTGTATACCTTCTTTCACAAGTGAGAAAAATCTTAACCAATTTGACTGTTTCTTCCCATTCCTTATTAAGATAATTTTTGGGAATACCTTTGGCCCACTTAGGGTCTCTGTATTCATCTCTAATAAAAGTATGGAGATCTCCTCCTATATTGAGTTGTCCCTTAAACCACTTTTCTCCTTCCTGGGAAAGGTTAAAAGCTTCTACAATTGACTGTTCTGAAACCTGCAATTTGAAACCAAAGATGGTAGCTTCCTATCCATTGAAATTTTAAGAAAAAGCTTGGGCTACACCTTGATGTGAGCCTCCTAACTTGGTGCATAGTGAATGCCAGCCTGCCTAAATAAATAGTCTTCTAACACTTGGATTAGCATCAACTAGTTCAGCTCCTTGAGGTTTGATTCTCTTAAGCTTTCCACCTTTCCTAGACTTTGATGCCATGGATATCTGCTTGCCTGTTATGAAGAATACGTGTCAAAGTATGGAATCTTACCCAACAGATGTTGCAATTAGCTTGAATTAGGCTACCTGAAAAACTGGGATGTGTACTTAACTGAGTCAATCACTGTCTCCTTTGCTGCACTTCAGAAATTCGAAATGGTGAAATTTCCTCCACTTTCGAATATTTGAGATAAAGTTTTGGTTCAATCTCCTATGCATATGATCCTCCATGATTAAATGAAATTTCACGTCATAATATACAACATGTAATAGTAATTATGAAATCAAGTTGCTTTGAAGGGTCTAGCTAATCTGCTACAGGTGGTTGTATGAGATTTTTTGCAAATCTGGCAATTTTTCTTATTTAATTCGGACTAGACAGAAATTTTGGTAGCGCATTATGCAGAGCAGAAAGAATGGCCATCGTAATTTAAACATATAGCTAAGACTAACATTGTAAACACATTTTAATTTTGGAAACACGGGTTGATTTAAGATTAGTGGAGTAAGCAACGACTGGTTATGGCTATGACTAACACCTAGCTAATTCGATTAACCAAATCGATTAACCACTACCACTTGACTTGACTTAAAGTTTGTGACCTATCCAATCATGAAATCTCATGATTTGGATTAAATATTTCGCCATTATGACACATGGACAATTGAAAATGGTTGCGTTTTCAACTTTTTTTTTTTTTTTAAATGGGAGACGCTATCGGAAATTCCGGTAGCATCGAAAAATTTAAAAAAAGAAGGAAATAAAATAGGAACGAAAAGACTGTCCGAAAAATAGGGGAGACTATCTGAACAAGAAAATCGGGCACTACCAGAAATTGTGGTAGTGTTTTAAATTATTTTGAATTTACAAAATTAAGCCTAAAAAATAAAAATTTTAAAACCTACTCATGACGTAGCCTAGAACTATGCTAACAGTTTCCATCAGGTCCAAAGGGGAATATTTTTTACAATATGGGTAATGTGTTGTCCTTGATGGAAACCTACTTAATAAACATGTCAACATAGAACTCATGCAGACTGGTACAAATTTTACAGGTTATATGGACAAATGAATGTCGGTTCATAGATAAATGGATGGTAAAGGTAAAGTTTGAGAAAGTATACATGGGTTTTGGAAAGCAAGGTCGCATACATACACAAGTCTTGTTAATGAAAGTCACAGACATAATCTGAACCATGGTAATCAAGATACTAGGGGTCATTACCATGGTATTGGCCCATAGTAATGAGACCGACAACTATTATTTGATCCTGTCAAAGAATACTAATGACATTGCAAATGGATTTTCCTAAGGTATTGGCCAAGGCTAAATATATATAAGGAGATGGAGATCAAGGTGTTAAGTGTGCAAGTAATGGGTTATACATGTGTGATTTGATTTGGAATAGTTGTTCACCAGCAGGGAAGGAGAAGACTCAGATTTGAAAGATGTGAAAACATGTTGACATATATGCTTGATTGATTTACTTTTTGCAAATGTCAAAGTAGCTAATAATGATGAATTTGTAATTATAATGAGGTTGTGATCTAAATGATTTATTCAAAAGTATGTAGTATTGACAATAAAGGTTACAGAGAATGAAATTGTGTTTGCAACAAAAGTTTTCAGATTTGCATGTAGGCTTGTCTCTAGATAGTCGCATACATACACAAATTTGTTTCCATATTATCGTGTATAAATTCTATGAATTTACCCTGTATGTTGAGATCCATACGTGGGTGTTATGCATGGTAGTTATTTACATATGTTGATATGCTTCATGGAAGTTGTGTATATATTTTAGGGTTTGCAATATGGCTTGAAGATGACATTTGATGAGTTCTTCTCTATTTGTTGTTGTTGGCCAATGATGTCTTTGTCTTAATTATCCATGTCTGACAATGTTGATTAGGTTGAATGAGGCTTGGTATATTGATCAGTGATATGATGCATTATGATTGGGTTTTCAATAAGTCAATATTGTTGTATCTCTTGTGATTCAGTATTCAGTGACTGACCCAGTGATTAAGTTTGACAAAGATTTTAGTAGTTAGCGATTTGAGATCTGTACATAGGTCTTCTTTAGAGGGAGCACTTATATACACAGGTTTTATTCTGAACAATAGCATATATAATTTGAAGTTAAGTATGATCACAATTTACAGGAACAACATTATGTTTTAGTAATGATTAACAATATATGGTTTGGTATATTGATGAATGGTTGTGTATTAGTACGATCTGATGGTTTATATATGATATGGATTGTTTTGATCTAGCTGTAATGGTTGATTGAGATTTAGTTCAGCTATTGATGTTACAATTATTATCTTTCAAATTCAATTTTCATTTTGGTATTGGGATTAATGATGGGTGTGTATCCAACTTGAAAATATGATGAAAGGTGGCCTACCAGTTTTGATGTTTGATTCTGGTGGATCCAGTGTGAAACATTATGAAACGTGGTCCACAAAGGTGTTGATGGTTGGAGCCTTCAGTGACGAAGTCAAAGCTTCCTTCCAGTAGTAGCTGGTAAATTTTGCAGGGGGTAGGTGTTCTCTTCTGGTAAGAGCTAGTAAATGAGATTAGGGGTTGTAGCTACCTTCTAGTGGGTGTTGGAGAATGAGAGGAGGTTGTAACCTCCTGCAAGTGGGTGCTTGCATACTAGTAATGAGCCCTAGTATTTCACCAAGGATGTTGCAACTCCCGAGGCTTCACAACTTAAATTATAAACCCAGGGTTCGTACAAATTTAAAGGTGACAGTGATATATGCACAATAGGTTACGTTCTACTCATGTCACCCTCATTCATTAAATCAAATTAAGGTATTCAAAGGCCACTCCTTCAACTAACTACAAACATAATTTCTTATTAAATCACATCATGATTGCAAAGAGATGAACATGACTCTAATTACAGAAATGAAAATTCCATTCATTAAATGTAAATCCTTATTGAAATTGCATGAAAGGAAGAGGCTAGTCTACTTGTAGAAGTAAAATATGCTACTTTAGTTGCACACTTAATCAAATCAATAGCCTACTTACATGAATCATTTATCTATTTGCAACTTGCTTAAAAATGAGGAATTCAATTTGTTATCACTTAGAATTTTCTCTAGAAGTTATTAGAAGAAAGAAAATGACCAAAGTAACCACAAAACAACTTTCAAGCATAGGCTCTAGCCAACCTAGGTCCAGAGAGGGCTCTCTCTATATGATTTAGCTATGTTTTACTAGGATTTTAGGCTAGTTCTTAAACTTTAGGGATTTTTTGATTTGTATTGAAGATTAGGTGGTGGGAATATTTAAATAGATGGATAGAATGATGTCTCTCGACCATTGGGCATATGAATTCAAAAGAAGGGCAACATAACTAGATCAACTCATTAAATGGAATGTTCAAAGGGCAAGATAAAAGAGTAGAGTGTAGGTTTTCAGGCCAAAGGGATGGAAAAGTTTTTAACCAGGGTGAGAGAGAAATTAAGAATTCTCAGACTGGGATTGAAACGAGGAACAAAGGGTAATCAGAAACAAAGGGAAATTAAGAATCCTTCGCTATAGATTAAAAGAAACAACCTAAACTAAGGAGCAATTAAGAATTCCTTAACTTATATTATCTGTAGAAAACATATATTTGCCTAATTGTTATAACAGAGTGTAATTAAACAAATTCTGATATAATATTCCAATTATGGAATTCATATTTAGCTCAACAGTATGAAAAACTTTAAGAGATAACAACATCATGATAAAATACTTGCCTACACTGCGCTCTGTACATGAATCCTTTGAAATATCGAGTCTTTATTCATCAATCCAGCTTGTTGGCTCAGTCAATGCTCCAATGGATATACAGTCTTTCAATCAAGAAGTCTATAGAAATGTCTACGAATTCACCCTACATACTTCAAATTGTGAAGTATTTATACTAAGGTGTTCTTACAAATATCTCAAACTAACTTAAGATTTAATCTAGGAAATACAAAATGTCTTCTCGCAGGAAGATAGAGGCAACTAATGAACTGCTTTCATGTTGTCCCTTTTATTGTGGTATTATTGGCTGTTATGGTTTGTTTTAACTCTTTATGCTTTGTGTTGTTTGAATCATCATGTTGGAGGCTTTATTTACTTTTGTCTTTCATTTGATACTCTCTGTCACTGATAATTTTTCACTCTGATGACTTGTCTTTATCCTTCACTATGTTTTCCCTTTACTGCACAATTTTAACCTTTGACTGTGTGTTTCAACAGTAAGTTCTTTTGTTTTTACGTGTATCAACATCGGGAAATGGATTTTGATCAAGTCTCAGTATGTTTTATTTATCAGTCTTCTAACTACATCTTTGGTCTGGTTCCTTTGTTTTGACTGTCCATGCTCTGTATGGTTGTGTTTTTCTCAGCTCCATGTATGACTGTCTTCATCTTCTGTTTCTTGTATAATAGTTTTCTTCATTTGAATATAGGATTTTAACAGGTTTCTGGTCGAGTCTTGGAGTAAATAGGTTCTTTGACTAGTATCAGGATTGTTTTTCCAAGCTTTGGCTTCGGCTGATAACCTGAAAAATTCAATAATAATTAAGAAAACACCGGTCTGCTGGAAGGGCGCTTGATGGCTTCATTTAAAAGGGGATGCTAGGGGAAGGAGACATGGCAGTGTTTTGAGTGTAATCAGAGGTCCAGTGGTGTTACAGAGGTTCAGGTGGCACTGAGGGTTTTACTGGGTTTATATAGTTAAATAGGCAAAAGGTGTGAAAACATGGGTTTTCAAGGTTTAAAGTCTAACAGGCGACTTTTTGAAAATGGTGTGGAAATTCATATTTACAAAGGATAGGTGGTTTATCAAAATGACAGAGAGGTGGTTTTGAGGGTCGTCGCACTGCTTTTATGGCATGGGCGGTTTTTAGGAGGGGTCACCCGATGTGCTTTAGAGCTTGACATGTAGCCATGGGGGGGTCGGGGAAAACTGCCTTATCGGGCTGGTAAAGGTAGGCTATCGGACTCGGCCGATATGTCTATGGTCTGTTAGATCTAGGTGATTACGATCTGACGGTAGTCGGGTGGAGAAGCTGTGTGGTGGGAATGTATGGAAGTTGGGGGGGGGGGGGGGGGGGGTTAATCATGACGGTTTGGGATTACTTTAGGGATTAATCATGGGTTTAAAAGGATCAGGCCAGGCTTAATTACGAGATCAGGGAATCGGGTGAAGTTAATATTGGGATTAACTTAGGTTTACTGGGATTAGGTAAACTAAGTAAAGTTGTATCAGGATATGGGTATTTCTATTAGTTTTTATTAAAACTAAGGGCTGGGGTATTTACATATGGTTTTAATTTATTTATGGTAAAAGGGTTATAATGGGATTTATATAATAAAATTAGTAATTAATGTGAAATGAGCAGGTAGAGTGAGTTTTTCCTAAGTAAAAGGTGTGTGTTTACACATTTAGCTTTATATATGATCAATACTTAGGATAAAAGCTTTTTGTGGGTTTTTTAGCGAAAAGGGATTTGCTTGGGGGTTTTTTTACTTTTCCTAGGTTAAAGGTGTTTAACCTTAGCAAAAGCTGTTTTTCTTAGGGTAATGAGGGGAAATGGTTTGTATGAAGGGGAATTGATTTTATGAAGGGGAAATGTTTTTATGAAGGGAATTCTGGTACTTGTGTCCATAAGTCATTATGCCAAGGGTCCGGTCCCTCCAAAAGTCAGAGAAATGCTCTGAGCCTCTTTGACTTGTAAGATTAAAAGTACTTAGAATATACTTGTGGATGGGAAATTAGTAAGTAAAGGGGAAAAATGAATGAGGGGGAGTTAATCATATGAACTTGTAAACTTTGTCTTTGCTTCCATAGTTGAACATACATGTTGAAAGATGTATCTAAGCATTATGCATGTGTTTTGATCCAAGTAACTTTGTAGTTGAACAACCTTTCTTCTACTTACCCATTTCTTACCTCTAACATATTTTCTTCATTTCTTTGGCTACATTTAGGTTAGCAAACCCTTATTCATCTATTTTTCTTTTAAAAAGTAATATATCTATTTCTAACCTTATATCATCCAAGGGCTCAGATTAAGCTTATGAGCTCCTTTTATTTTCTCCACCTATCTATGATCTGCCAAGATTAAGCTGTTTGGTTAGATTTTATTCTCTAACTATAAACATAAAATTCAAAGCATGGAATAACCAATATTAAATAGTTTGATTACCATGGATTGTGGCATGAAGAACAAGTTGCACACAATCATTATTATGCATAAAAGTAAATAGTAGTGGCATTTAGACTTGTACACTTTCATGGTATTTTGCTTTTGGGGTTCATATATTTTCATTTTCTTTTGACCTTCTCTTACTCTTTTGTCCTTTGATTTTTTTTTTAGGACATACCCTCTTTACATTTTTTAATTTTTTATAATATGGAAAACATTTGCAGCAAGCAAAAGTATGTACAATATTACAAGGCTTAACTTTAGTCATTCAAAATTATGACTCCTATTGGTATAGGAACCTAACAGTGGCTCCACGTGGGGATGGAATTTCCTTGTGAAATGTCTAGAACTTTAGAGATCAGTAGCCTTTGAATTGTTGTTGATGTTGCCTTGCAAAGTGTCCTTCTATGAATCTACATTATCGATACTTATGACAGTGAATATTCTAAAGCTTAGGGCCTTATTTTAGAGCTGTAACCTTAAAGATCATTATCCAATCCAAACTAGACTTTTGAAAATATAATATATACAAATGAAAATTAGTAATTAGGTTCAAAGTAATGTTTTAGCATTCGACCATTCACTGGCCCACCTTTGGCATCTGTACCATCAATTTATCTAAAAAGTAAAGCCTTACTTCCTCTATAAGCATAAATGACATAGGGACCTTTCCATAGGAAAACAAATTTCCCAAGTTTTCATTTATCTTCCCTCCTTGAGCCCTATTTGAGCACTTTTTCACCATTTTAGAAATCATCAATCTTGGTTCTCTTATAAAAAAAATTCTTAATCTTTTCTTGCACAACTTGAGACTTGATATAGACCTCTTCTCTTGTTTTTTGTAGATGTATAGTTTGGTTGATTCTTTTTTGGATACGATTTGGTTCAACCCGTATTTCTTGAAGTATCTTCATTATTGGTACTCCCAAAGAGGATGGAAAGACAACTTCCATTCTATTGGGTCATGGAAAAGGTATGCATTTACTATTAAACTCATCATCCTTTTCCTTTATTCTTAACCTTTCTATATCTCAATGCACTAATCTATTAAAGAATTACGGTAAGAAATGAAGAAATTACCTGTAGTTATGACTTAGCTAATTATTACTTTCTTTTATGCAGGAAAACAACAAAAGGGACAAATGTTGTTCCTTAAGAAGGAAAAGCAAGAATCAACAAGCTAAAGAAGGAACGTGGTGGTTGCAGATACAGCCAAAAGCAAATCCGCAGGATCAGTGTAGGAAAGGAAACAATGTCTGAAGATGGAAAATTGTTGTGAATCCCTCAGGATCAAGAGATCCTGAGGGATCGTGTTTATCATTTATCTTTTCACCCTTTCCTATTATAAAAGGAGACATTTTGTAAGAAGAAGGAGAGGAGGAATTTCTGTATTATTGTAATCGTAATTGTAATCATAGACTCCCATTGTCGAGAAGAACATGAATATATTGTAATGCTCATTTAGTTTGATGATTAATATATAAGTAAAGTTGTTGTTCCCTCTCATTTCCTGAAGTAACTTAGCAGTGTTTCGCTAGCGGCTAAGGGCTTGACCTCTGTTGGATTCAAATGCTTTTCTTGTGTCATACATTTCCAATTCTTGCAAGTGTGATGGTTTGATAGTATTCTCGCTTTCTGTGATTTTATTGCTGCATTGTTTATTATTTTCTAGTATTAACAAAATCTCTTTACTTTATATCATTCACGATATTGTCATTGATTCAGTTTGCTTTCATCGTAGATCAAGTTTCTTAGATCAATATTCCACTTAATATAATCAACTGTAAAGAGTATTACCTATTGTTGTTGACACTCAAATTAATATTCATTTGCTGTTTAGATTAATTATTGAGGATTGGGTTTGATTTAGATTAAATCAGTTAAAGAGGGATGAGTTATCATTACTGTACTCTCAACTGATGTTGTTGTTACTTTGATGAATGTAAGATTTGATTTCGTTAAAGGATTGATTTTTCTTTAATTACCATTGGAATTTACTAGATGCATCTGTTTACTCTTGTATTTAAAAAGATCTGTACTTCAATTTAGAAATATTACTCTCTAAGTAAATAGAATCCACACACTGTGTACACTCTTGAAATAAGAAGACTTGCCCGAATTGATAATTAATGTGAGGATAATTAGGAGTTTTAAAAGGCACCTTTTATTGAACAACATTTTGGCATCGTTGCCGAGGAGAGTGTAGCCATTTCTAAAGAGTAATGTACATCTGATGATTGTTGTTGAAGAAGAATTGGCTATTGAAAATGGAAGGTAAGAACCTACGTAATGAGCAAGAAAAGTGCTTGCTCCTCCGCCTGCTTTTCAGCACAATTACAGAAAACTGATATAGGTATTTGTTGTTTGTCTGTTAAGAGAGAACTGGGTATTAAAAATGAAAGGTAAGAACCTGTGTATGGAGCAAGTAAAATGCCTACTCTCCCGCCCACTTTCTAGCAGAATTTTTAGGAACTTAGGGTGGAGATAAACATTTGATTTTTTTGCATGAATGACTAAGAAGAAAAAACCCGAAAACAATCCAATTCCACTACCCAAACCTGACAGATCTAAGGGACCGGTGACCCTTAGACAATCAACTTTCATAGACGACATCTTAAAGAAAGCCGAATCTCAGCGATTAGTAGGTCCCAAAAACATTGCTTCCAAACAACTTACTATCTCCCTTCGGGCCATAGGCTCACCATCTATAGCTTACGCTGAGGTCCACAGCAAAACAGTAGGGACTGAGCAGATGTTATGCTTCTTAACCTGCAAAGTAACACCGAACAGAGAATATGCGAAGAAAAGATACCCAGAACACAGAATATGCGAAGAAAATATACCCAGAACACAGAATAGCAATGATTTTATTACTCAGAGAGAAATGTTCACAGGCCTCTTCGAGGGGGCAACCTCCAATAGAGCAGAGCTCGAATACAAAACAAGATACGATGCTCCTCGCATGGAGTCTCTATCCTTTATATATGACTCATACATTCAATACCACGGGCCAATACCGTGGGTTTTATTAATACCGTCTATCTAATACTACCGCCCATTTACGCTTAATCTACTACTACCGCCCATTTGCAACTAACTGTGGTCCCGTCATTAATTGCGGGTTAACCACTTACAAATATTAATATGGGATGTATTGACTCTTGACTATGACGTGATCCCATGACATAAATAAGGGGGTTAGGTTGGGACCCTAACATGCCCTCCCCCTTAAGACTAGCCTTGTCCTCAAGGCTGAAGCTACGAAAACTGTTGAAGAATAGTGGTTGGTTCCCAAGTTGCATCTTTCGGAGAGGTGTCTTTCCATTTGACGAGGACCTCCTTAATCATGCGGCCGCGCAGGTGCTTGTCTCGTGTGTCTAGAACTTGTTCTGGTTGAAGCCAGATTGACCCTTCCTCGTCCAATTCCGGTAGACTGGTTTGAACTCGGCAATTGTTCCCAATCACTTTCTTGAGGCACGATACATGGAAAACTGGGTGAATTTTTGCTGTAGGTGGCAAATCCAACTTGTAAGCCACTTCTCCAATGCACTGAAGTACTTGGTATGGTCCATAGAATTTTGGAGAGAGCTTTTGACAACCCTTGTCTTTGAGTGATGTTTGCTTATAGGGTTGCAGCCTCAAAAAGACTTGATCCCCTTCTTGAAATTGGCGCTCTGAGCGATGTTGGTCAGCCTGTTGCTTCATACGGTTCTGAGCTTGATGAAGATTCTCGCGCAGGTGGGCGAGCATGGTTGCGCGGTGTTGTAGGAGTTGATCCACAACTTGGACTTTGGAGCACCCCGTGAGATAAGAAGTAGGGGAAAGCGGAAGTTGACCATAGACTGCTTCATAGGGAGTCATTTTGGTGGTGGCATGATAGTTGGTGTTATACCACCATTCCGCCAGAGGTAACCACTGTACCCAAAGGTGTTGCTTTTCTGAAGTGAAACACCTAAGGTAGGTTTCTAAACATTTGTTGACTGCTTCGGTTTGACCATCTGTTTGCGGATGATATGAAGTACTGAGTTTGAGTTGAGTGCCTTGTATTCTGAAGAGCTCCTGCCAAAATTTACTAGTAAAGATTGGGTCGCGGTCGGACACAATAGAAGTGGGCATGCCATGCAATTTGAAGATCTGATCCATGAAAGTTTGGGCAACCAACATTGGTGTAAATGGTTGGGGTAGGGCGCAGAAATGAGCATACTTCGACAGTCGGTCCACAACCACCATGATGACTGACTTGTTCCCAGACTTTGGAAGACCTGTAATGAAATCCATGGAGACCTCCGTCCAAATTGACGCCGGAATGGGCAATGGTTGTAATGTGCCTGGTGTGTTGATTGTTTCCCCTTTGTGGCTTTGACAGACGTCACATTCTGCTACGAAAGTAAGGATGTCCTGTTTCATACCGATCCAAAAGAATGATCTTCTGGTGCGCGCATACGTCTTCTGAAAGCCGAATGTCCTACAATGGGTGATGAGTGTAATTCTGCCAAAATGCGACTTTTGAGGGTGGATGTTGGTGATATTA
>APFE031716584.1:85246-97276 GCA_000404065.3 Pinus taeda
TGGGTTTTATTAATACCATCTATCTAATACTACTGCCCATTTACCCTTTATCTAATACTACCGCCCATTTGCAACTAACTGTGGTCCCGTCATTAATTGCGGGTTAACCACTTACAAATATTAATATGGGCTTTATTGACTCTTAACTATGACGTGATCCCATGACATAAATAAGGGGGTTAGGGTGGGACCCTAACAACAGAGTTTTCAAGAAATTGAAAAATCACGCCCAATTTCCTCATAAGAAGGGAATTCTTGTAATATTCATGAAGGAGGAGGAGAAATAGGGAAAACAAAGGAGCCAAGATCCCCTTAGGTAGTAATTCAACAAGGAACACCTAGTATCCCAGACCGAGGGAATGTTGTTAAAATCATTCCCACCCCTTCTAATCATCCTAGGAATAACTCTCTAGAGATCCCGAAAGGGTACTGGCATATATTTGATCAAATGGCCAACAACCCACAAGCACCCCAGACCTCTACATTGCAATATCCCATCGTTGATACAACTATCAACGCACCCATGAAAGCTATCCATCTCCAAAATATTCCCACCTTTCATGGACTAACATCAGAGGATCCAGATGCATTTCTATTTGCATTCGATGTATTATGTCAGGGTTATGATTATACCACCGACCCCCAAGAACTAAAGTTGTTTCCCTCCACGTTAAAAGGAGCAGCGTTGCGTTGGTCTATGGGGCTAGGTGGGGGAACCATAAATGGTTGGGATCAAATGAAAATGTTTTCCTTAATAAATATCAGGACTATTGCAGATCTAGGGAATTGAAAGACAAAATATTCCAGATGGTAGCAAGACGTAGTGAAATGTTGGAAGAATATGTACAACATTTTCAATATAACCTCCAACGGTCTTCCTATGCAAATCTGCCTTTGCCTAATAATGTGCTAAAAACTACACTGATTGAAGGGATGAAGGAACAATGGGTAGAGACATTAAATATTATGGGTAAAGGTGATATATCTCAAGAAGACTATGCTGATATTATTAAATTGTGTATCAGGTGCTCAAGAGGCAGTATGAGATTGAAACCAGCAGAACGCGACATGACCACTGGGGACAACAGAATCTCTGGTGGAGGTATAACTCGTGCAGAAATTGGAAACCTGCTAGAGGATTTCAAAACAGATATTTTGGGAACTCTGAAAATGCAAGTAGACATTATACAAGCCAAAAAAATTAGGCTAAAGCAAAACAAAACTTGGTGATATTTTGTCCTAGATGCAGGAAGAAGCATAGTCAAAAAGAGTGCCCGCTAAATATGGTAAAAACCTGTGCCATATGCACTAAAGATCATGCCACAGAAAGTTGCCCATCACTCCTAGGGTTGAAAGTAGTCTATAAGGAGGCAGAGGAAGAAACTGAACCAGTCTACCTGCTAAACCAGCGTTGCCAATGGCAACCATGACAAACATGTACGCCTACTGATCCATCTTCTTTATTTCAACCCTCGCAATATAATTTGCAACAATACTCAGGAGCTATGTGGCAGAACCGGCCACCTTTTTCCAATTGGTCACAACAACCATTCTCTATGCCACCTTGGCCCAACCAATCAAATTAAAATAATTGCCCAAATTCCTCTTACTTCCCACTGTTTTGGTAAAATAATGCATATCAATCTCAGTGGTGACCCTCCACTTCACAGAACCAAAACTGGCAGTCAAGCTAGGAAAGACCTACAAACCAGCCATCAAGAACAATCCCCCTACCTCAACCTACACTGCCAGCACCCTACACAT
Organism: Pinus taeda; assembly: GCA_000404065.3. Lineage (NCBI taxonomy): Eukaryota > Viridiplantae > Streptophyta > Pinopsida > Pinales > Pinaceae > Pinus > Pinus taeda. The sequence goes on from APFE031716584.1 coordinate 87,011, forward strand.
TGCAATAAAACTCTCAGAACAACCTACGACTGCAGCTCCCAGCCCAGCCCAACCCAAACCCCGACAACAAACTAGTTCAATCTATGAAAATTATTGAAGGACCAGAGCCAGAAACCGAGTTAAGGGAGTGCAATGAGATTCAATTAAGGTCTAGATGGATAATAGAATTGGAGGGGGATAAAAATATACAAATTTAAGATTCATTACCTGTAGAACAAGCACCACAAGTGGAGAACATGGTTAAACAGAAAACTCATGATCAAATGATCACCTCTTCTCCACCATTCCCAGAAATATTAATCATACCTGCCCAATCAAATATCCTGATTTTGATCTTTTTGGAGAATTGAAAATTTTGTGTGTAAAAATACCTCTCCTCCAAGCTATTCAGGACATTCCAATTTATGAAAAAACTATTAAGGAATTGTGTACGAAAAAGCCGAAGAGGAAAACAAAAACAACCCCAATTGTCCATGTAGTCGGTACCTTATCTGATTTATTAGTAGGCAGAGAAACACCTGTAAAATATGACGACCTAAGAAACCCTATAGTCACTGTGCAAATAAATGGATACTCCTTTCCCAATGCATTAGTCGATTTAGGAGCAGCAATCAATATTCTTACGACAACAACTTGTCAAAAACTTGGCATTACACCCTTAGACCCAACCACAACCTTGTTGTAGCTGGCTGACCGATCAGTAGTCAAACCAAAAGGCACATTACAAGATGTAATGGTGTCTGTAGACTCTTGGGAATACCCAGCAGACTTTCTTATCATCAATCCTAGAAACTGGCTCGATGGACATCCCCTAAGTCTAGGTAGACCTTGGCTAGAAACCGTGGATGCTTACATAAGCTATCGAACAAGCAACATGACTATAGCAAGAGGAAGCAATGTGAAGAATTTAGCCTTATATCCTGCAGCTCAGCCAAGTTTAACAATAATAAAAACCAGAAAACAACTTGTATCATATCTAACTGAAAACATTAGATCTCCACTAACTATAGAATATGCTCTCGAATTCAAGGATCAAACAGAAGATGACATCATTAACACTTACATTAACCAACCAGATGTCATATCCCATCCAAAATGTCACATGATTGAAGAAGCTCTCAAAAACACAATAGAAGAAGATCCCTTAAAAGATATTAATGACCAGTCAATATCAACAACTTTTTTTTTATAACAGCAAAACCGTAGAAATTGAACCAGGGAAAACCTTAAATATTAACAAAAACTTAACTGCTGACCAGGAGCAGAAGCTTGTTCAACTTCTGAGAAAATAGAAAGAGACCTTCGCATGGGATTACCCAAACATGACAGGGATCGATCCCCAATTATGCATGCACCACATCTATACAGAGAAATATGTGAGGCCCATTAGACAACCTCAACGAAGGTTAAACCCTCATCTTAAAGACATTGTTAAAGCTGAACTACAAAAAAATTTAGATGTAAATTTCATCTACCCTATATCTGACAGCAAATGGGTCTCTCCATTAGTAGTGATGCCTAAAAAGAATGGAAAGTGGCGTATACGTGTTGACTATAGAGAGCTTAATAAAGCAACCCAAAAAGACCATTTCCCCTTCTGTTCATTGACTAGGTCTTGAACACATTGGCAGGAAAAAAATTCTTTTCTTTCCTAGACGGCTTCAGTGGCTACAATCAAATTCAAATTGCCCCTGACGACTAGGATAAGACTACCTTTACCTGCCCTTGGGGGACATTTGCTTACAGGGTCCTACCTTTTGGGCTGTGCAATGCACCTGCCACATTCTAGAGGGCTATACTCAGCGTTTTTTCATATCTGATAAATGAAGGGCTCGGGGTGTACATGGATGAATATACACCTTACGGAGATGACTTCGAGCAGGCATTACAAACATTAGAGAAGGTTCTGCAAAGATGCATTGCTACCAGACTCTGTTTAAGCCATGAAAAATTCCACATGATGATGACCAAGGGCCTCATCTTGGGTCACTATATCTCAGCAGTTGGAATCCAGGTAGATCCAGTAAAAATTCAAATAATTCTTTTACTACCTACCCCCTCCACACAAACTGAGGTATGCAGTTTCTTGGGATTTTCTGGCTATTATAGAAGATTTATAAAGAATTTTTCTCAAATTGTTGCACCATTATATGCGTTAACAGGAAATATTGATTTCATTTGGACTAACAAATGTGATATCGCTTTTAAAGATTTAAAATGGCTTATATCAACATCCCTAATATTACAGGGCCCAAACTGGGATTTTCCATTCCAGATTTCATCTAACACTTTAGACATGGCCATTGGAGCAGTTCTCGGCCAGGAGGAAGATAAAAATCCATATGCAATATATTACATCAGCAAAAATCTATCTCTTGCTGAATTAAATTATATTGTGACTGAAAAATAATTTCTGGCTGTAATATATGCTATCAATAAATTCAAACATTATATAACAAGATACCCTACGGTTTTGTATACTGATCACTCTACAATTAAATATCTAGCTAATAAACTTGTTACAAATGGAAGAGTGACAATATGGTTGATCCTTTTGCAAGAATTCAACATAACTATCAAAGATCGACCAGGAAGAAAATTCAGTAGTAGACTTCCTTTCACGAATTCCAAAGACAGATGACTCGGTAGTAGTAGAAGATCAGTTCCCTAATGAACACTTACTCATTGTCACCATGAAAACACCATGGTACACGAATGTCGCAAACTACCTAGCAGTGGGAAGATTACCCAAGCACCTAACACCTAATGAAAGAAAAAAAATAGTGCAGCATAGCACTCGGTTCTCTTGGATTGGAGGATATTTATTTCATACAGGGGTCGATATGCACATTCGAAGATGTATTAGGGAAGATGAAGTCTTCGACATCCTGAAAGCTTGCCATGATGGGCCTTGCGGTGGTCATTTTGCAGACCACAGGACTTGTCACAAAGTCTTGCAGACAGGCTATTATTGGCCCACCATTTTTAAAGATGCCAAGAAGTTTGTCCAGGCATGCAACAATTACCAAAGAATGGGATGCCTTGGGCAGTCTGATGAAATTCCCCTGCCTCCATAATTAGTCATTGAACCTTTTGAATGATGGGCATTAGATTTCATTGGTCCAATAAACCCATCATCTAATCAAAAGACATGCATATTAGTCGCAATAGAATATGTGACTAAATGGGTGGAGGCAGAAGCATTACCAAGGGCAACAGAGGACTCGGTGATCCACTTTCTTTTCCAACTATTCGTGCGATATGGCTTGCTTAGAGACATAATCACGGATGGAGGGCCACAAGTTATAGGCCATAAGATTGCTGCAACATTAAAGAATCATCATATCATGCACAGAATCACAACTCCATACCACCTGCAGGCAAATGGCCAGGTAGAAAGCACCAATAAAGTAATTGGGGCAATACTCACAAAGATAGTTGCATCACATAGACGTCATTGGGCTACTCAATTATCAGAAGCCCTGTGGGCATTCCGCACGACATGGAGAAGTACCACGGGATATTCCCCATATCAGCTAGTGTTTGGCAAAGAACCTATCTTCCCAATTGAATTTGAAATCAAGACATTGAGGATAGCTCATGAGGTAGGATTGGACTTAAATGAAGCACAGATTAATAGGCTACATCAAATCAATGAATTGGATGAAATCCGGCTATCAGTTCTTTAGCACACTGCACTGATCCAACAACAAAGACAGAAATGGCATGATGCCCTTATCAAGAAGAAGATCTTGCACAAAGGAGATTGGGCACTCCTGCATGATTCTAGGTTCCAGGATTTCTCGGGAAAACTCCAAATCAGATGGATAGAACCTTATGATATACAAGAGGTGCATGATAATGGCACCCTCACATTAGCCACCATTGATGGGTCTAGCTACTCTTTTAAAGTGAATGGACATTGAGTATGACTTTATCGCAAACCACTTACTAGGGAATCCTTTTGCCAGCAATTACGGGAAGATTCCACCATACAAATTCTTGCTGAGGAGGGCAACCTGTTCACAGCATCAGCCTAGTGGAGAATTTATTTTTTTTGAAATTTGTAAATAAATTTTCCTTTCTATTTGATTGAATTTTCTTGTATAAATTGTATATAAGTTATGTTTTCCCCTTTGTTGTTCCCTCTAAGGAACAAATGTTGTCCCTTCTAAAGAACAACAATGTTTGTGCAGATTTTTCTTATTGTTCCCTTCAAGGAATAGTTGTTATTCCCTCCAAGGAACAACCATTGTTCCCTCTAAGGAACAAAAATTTTGCAAACAATTTTTCACTTCTTTATTTTCATGTTGTTCCCTCTAAGAAACAGAAGTTTTTTATGTATTTGTTTTCTCGATGTTCCCTTTAAGGAACAGTTGTTGTTCCCTTTAAGGAATAGTTGTTGTTCGTTCTAAGGAACGACAGTTTCATGTGTATTTGTTTTCTCATTGTTCCCTCTAAGCAACAACTGTTATTCCCTCTAAGGAAAAACCGTTTCACATGTATTTGTTTTCTCGTTGTTCCCTCTAAGGAAAAACACTTTTGTGTTTTCCCACTTTTCCCTTTAAGGAACAACATTTTTCCCTCTAAGGAACAGTCGTTTCGTATGGATTTGTTTCTCCACTATTCCCTTTAAGAAACAATTGTTTTTCCATCTAAGGAACAACTATTGTTCCCTCTATGGAACAACATTTCATATCTATTTGTTTTCTCGTTGTTCCATCTAAGGAAAAATTGTTGTTCCCTCTAAGGAATAGTTGTTGTTCCCTCTAAGGAACAGTGATTCCCTATGTCTTTGTTTCCCCGCTGTTCCATCTAAGGAACAGCAGTTGTTCCCTCTAAGGAATAGCAATTTCATGTGTATTCCTTTTCTTGTTGTTTGCTCTAAGGAACATCAATTTCACATCAAATTTTTTTCTTTCTTTTTGTTGCTCCCTCTAAGGAAAAACCATTGTTCCCTCTAAGGAACAACAATTGTTTTCAGCATGTATTTCCTTTGTTGTTCCCTACAGGGAACAACTATTGTTCCCTCTAAGGAATAACAGTTTTGGTGTGCAGTTTTTCTTGTTGTTGTTCTCGCTAAGGAACAGTGATTCCCTGTGTCTTTATTTTCCCGCTATTCCATCTAAGGAACAACTGTTGTTCCCTCTAAGGAATAGCAATTTCGTGCGTATTCCTTTTCTTGCTGTTCCCTCTAAGGAACAACAATTTCGTGTCAAATTTTTTTCTTTCTTTTTGTTGCTCCCTCTAAGGAACAACAAATTTTTTCAGCATGTATTTCCTTGGTTGTTCCCTACAGGGAACAACTATTGTTCCCTCTAAGGAATAACAGTTTTGGTTTGCAGTTTTTCTTCTTGTTGTTCCCTCTAAGGAACAGCAGTTTCGGTGTGCAGTTTTCTTCTTGTTGTTCCTCCTAAGGAACAGTTGTTGTTCCCTATAAGGAACAATACTTTCGTGTATATACCCTTTTGTTGTTCCCTACATGGAACGACACCATCTACATGTATTCTTCATTTGTTGTTCCTTACAAGGAACAGTTGTTGTTCCCTCTAAGTAACAACACCTTTTTGTGTGTTTTTTTCTTGTTGTTCCCTATAAGGAACAACACTCTTTGTGTGAGGTTTTATTTTGTTGTTTCCTTTGGGAAATAAGCACTTTGTGAATTTTATTTCCTTGCTTTGCTCACTCTTTATGATCCTCTATAGGGAAAGTATACAAATATATGTGTAACGATACAAATTTGAAGCTTACTAGAATAAGAAAATCGAATATTATCATCTTTAATGAAATTGCTTTGTACTGATCGAAAAAGGAAGGACACAACCATCTATGCCACTTCGTTGTCCTTATTTTCACTATAAACTGAATTGATTGATTATTTGTACCATGTTGGTTCTTCCCTAACCCCTATAATTCTCTCTATTCATTATCATAAAATAAGGTTAAGGGCATACTTTTTTCTATTGATATGTTCAGACTTCTTCCACCATCCCTACTCTTAAGGAGAGTTGAGCCACCCTCTATATATAAGTAGGCAGTGTTGTCTAAAATATATATACATATATATATATATCGATATATATATATACACACTAACAATTCTATGATTTTTCAGATAGAGGATAGGGGGTCTCATCCTTAGCTAGCCTACCAGGATCATAAGGAAGCAACGAAGTGGCATTCCCACTATGGCAACCACGCCAGGGATATGGTCTAGTGGATGCATCAGAAAAATAAAATCCTTGGAACAGGAGGTCCCATCACGAGCTGGCCTGCCCACGTTTCGCTCCTTCCCAGTGAATGGAAATGTATTCATCTAGTTACCAAGCCAACACATTGCTCTCTACTCTGACATCATAATGCACTTTCCTAATTATACATAAAGGATCATGGTTCCAAAGGGTGAAAAAGCAAATCTGTCAAGGTTATAAACACCTGCGGGCTACAAAAGCTCTGCTGATGGTATTGGAGTCATATTTTCAACATCCATAGTTATTATAACTCCCTTTTCTTATTTTTTACCATTACTATAGAGAGATTATGTTCCTAATCTATTTCCAAACCTTTATGCATGCGATATCTTTTAAAAATCAATCATAGTAGTTTAAGTGGAATGATGACGGCAAAGTATCTTTCCTACATCAGATGTCCTTTTTCCTTTTCGAATCACCTCACGGCATCTCCACACTTATTGATAATTTTCATTATATGCATTGATTTCAACATTCTGATATATTTTGCAATCCTACCATTAATATGCGTACCTTGCCACTTTTATCACCCCTGTACTTTGCCAGCAGCATGTCATTCCTTCACTCATTCGGTCGAAGGCGACCTATCATTTCAAAGGGGTGAGAGGAGCAACCTCTAGAGTATTTATGTATGCATGTCAGTCCATTATTGAATTGTGCAAGGAAATACGACATTCCATGATTATGGAGTATGTGGAACAATAGCAAGTCCTAGTTAACGGTATTTATTCTTGTAAAATATCATCTGAAATAACCATTATAACAACTTGTTGTTTTGTCACTCGGCTTTGTCTATTGTTGTGATATCTCTGCTACACTAACTGTTTCTAGAATCCAAGTAGTATGGGAGGGAGAACAGTACGCAGGGAACCACTAATGTTGGTTGTTTCTAATGCAGCCAGAGAAATTCTAGCCCGAGCTAGGTGGATAGCATAGTTCACACGATTTCAGCAATCCAACAAAGCAATTGCTATTGAATTCCTACAAAATTTATAGAACGGGAAATCTATGATAAGAGGGAGGCAAATCACAATGTCAGATGTGGTGATAGCTGAAGTGTTTGGATTACCAATAGAAGGGCCCATATGGGCTAATAAAAGATTGAAGTTGCAGGATACTATTGCAGTCTCTAAGGATGAGGGAGATGACCTGATCATTAAAGGCAAAGGAGTTCGACCATCATCCCTTGGAGAACCATGGGGAGAACTAGCTAGAGTCGTCCAGAACTACATCACATGTGATGACCAAAAAGACATGGTAAGGCTGCATCAACTTAAACTCTTAGCATTTCTGAAAAAAAATGTTCTGTGAATTTGCCTGCATATTTGAATTTTCGGTTGCATGAAACCACTCGAAGCATGAAAAAATCCCACCATAAAGAAGCCGTCGTGAGCCATCACTGCTTGATTAGGATGATAGTGAGTTACAACCTTGCCCAGCAGCAATCAAGTTGGAAGAATTAGTATTTTCTATTGAAGGGGGCCTAGCTCTGCCTGTGTCTAACCCTGTTCCAAAAAGGAAGAGGACTACCCTTACAGCAAACACTCCCCAAACGCGCAGACATTCCCCTAGGCTGAGGACAGACTTAAGAGCGGCCGAAAACCCCCAAGGCAGTATCAGCCAGCCCATAGAATTGTCTGGCCTGGGAAGTGAACAACAACTGTAGATAGAAGGCCAGGATAACCCTGAGTTGGACCATGGGGAAGAATCAAGGCATTCTGGAGAAGAGGGACGAAATGAATCAGAACCCCCCTCAACATCAAGTCCCCCAGGTGATTTACTGCATGATATAGAATTGGCCCAGATTTTGGCCAATATGAATGAATTCATACAGCCCGAAAGCCCACTTAGTTTGAACATTGGAGCAACCAAATCTGCAAATCACTCTGGCCACGATAGAATTATATCAGAAAACATAAGCTACGAAGCAAAAACAAGGGCAGAGGCTACTCAAGAAGAGGTGAACCAACTTGGTGATATGCCTCCAGAAGAACCCAGTCAAGAAGGCCTAAATATAGAAAATATAGGCCAAACAAGAGAAATATTAACAAACCAAGGAGAGGACACAGTTCTTGTAGAACAAAACCAAGATGAGCAATCGAGCTCGTTAGGAGTAGAGACGATTAGCAGAACAGTTATTCCTTCTAAAAAGAAGAAAAATAAAATTATAAAGCTTAAGAAGGAATAGCAGAGGCTGCGGAAAATATTAAAAAGGCTCAGGCGAAAGATAAGAAAATTAGCAGCAGGGAAGGTTCCAGATAAAACCCTGGGAACAATAAACGCAACCGTTCAAATTGAATTACATGAAACAAAATCTACGGGGACTCAAACTAAGCCCATACCCATTGAACTTGTTAGGGAACAACATGCAATTTTTGCAGAAGCAGCTACCCAAACAGAGGCTATACCTTCTCATGACTTAGCTATTTAGATGGAGATGGTACCCTCCTACAGCACGACTACCCAGACAAAGGCTTGGACCTCCTACAGTAAAGAAACACAAACAATAGGCATCCATTCTCATAGCAGGAGTACGTAGACAAATACCCAAGACGAGGATATCATGATGAACAACAACCCCAGTATAGTGAATCTTCAAGAAGATTTAGCCTAGGCTTGGCTTACCATAGAATGGCTTGAGCTGGAAACTGTCTCCCAACAAAAATACCAAGAATTACAGAGGCAACTTCGGGACATAAATACTTCAGAATGTGAGACTTAGATAAATACCAAAAGGCAGAGGAAAGAATTGAGAAAATGAAGCTCAGATTAGAGAAGGTCATGAGTCAAATGGATACTATTTTCTCATTGATGTCTTGGCATGCAGATCCCCTGCCAATAATTATGCCTTATTTTTGCTAGAAAGACATTTGCAGCTGAAAATCAAAGCCGTCAAGGCTGGAAAACTAATAGAATTAAAAACAATGGAGGATTTCATAAACTGTTGCAAACAACATGGGGTAAAATTTTAGAGATTGCTGTGTGAATTTTATTTACATAATTTTGTATTAAAGGAAGAACTCGAAAAGAAACCCAATCCTTCTGTGGGGGATGTGCAATTCAAAGCTTTTATTTCGTTCATTGTTAATCAACTGAAATGGTTCAAGGCTCATAATATGTTCCAAAGACAGGAAAATGGACTGGACCTTTGGTTCAGAGGTGAACCAAAACACCCATTACAAATGCTAGCCAATCACAAAAGTTTGATGAAAAGGGGAGGAGTAATCAAAATTATGGGGCCTATTTAGAAAGAAATTGACCAGAAGGGGGTAGAATACTTCCTCTCCATTCAAGAAATCTCCTTGGCCACGGACAAGTTTAGGTGGACAACTTACAATAGCAATGTATAGAATAGAGAGCCATTTAATTATAAAAAATTTAAATTGGCTATAGAACACTTTGTCACTTATAGAAATCTCATCTTAAGAGAAGGCCCTTATTGGCTAGGTTGTCGATTCCGCAGCCCTATTATTTGGTATCCTACTGAAGGGTACCGAGCTATATATGAACTGCCTAAAGGACAGACAGGGCACATTGTTACACTGAAATTTGTCACCATGGCTATCTGCAGTTAAATAGCCATTTTTTCCTCCTTGTCAAGCCTCAAACCTTTTCTCTTCATTTCAAACTTCAAAAAGAGAGAAAGTCACTTTAAAACATGTTTATCTCTGGGTACGCAGGTTCTCTCTACCTTGCCTGCATGTACGCACTCCTAACACATTGTACCTGCGTATTTATACGCTCTGTAAGCTAAAGGTTGGGTGCGTACCCCTGTAAAGGTCAAAAGGCGCGATTTTCATCTCTAAAAAGTTACTTGTGGTCACTTCTAGAGCCTTCTAGAAGAGTGTTTGACGTGTATTGAGCGCCTCCAGATGGTTCATGCACCCCTATGATAGAGGAACTTATCCCATCAAGAGAGGAGATACCCCATCCAAAGAGGGAGTATCCCATTGATGTTGGAACTGAATAACTTCCTCTAGAATACTATAAATACAGGCCTTGGGCCAAAGGAGGG
>APFE031716584.1:97296-108685 GCA_000404065.3 Pinus taeda
GTGATGAATATGCTTTGTTTTATGATGAATATTCAGGTGTTATGTAATCGTTTGCTTTGTTAGTGTATGCAGGTCTTCAAGTGAAGGAGGAGCTCATCTGGATCAGCAAGGCTGGACTGCTACAACAAGCGTTGGACCCAAGGTAAGATCGGAAAACACTTGATCTCTCATAGAATAATGTGTGTTTAGAGAAGGATTTCTCTTGTTTGGTTTGTTTGTCACTAGAGAGTCTTAGACTCCTAGGGAGGTTAGTTTTGTCCGCAAAAATAACTCTTTCCACATGACACACATCTTTGAGCTCTTGGGCAAGAATCACGGTTTCAGACTGCTTTACGACCTTTCTTCTCCAGCTTATTCCTTGACTGCTCTACATATGAACTACATGGTTTTCATGAGGACATGAAAAAGGGTAAGCAGGGAAGTATGTTGGGTCATGGAAAAGGTATGAATTTACTATTAAACTCATAATCCTTTTCCTTTATTCTTAACCTTTCTATATCTCATTGCGCTAATCTATTAAGGAATTATGGTAAGAAATGAAGAAACTACCTGTAGTTATGACTTAGCTAATTATTACTCTCCTTTATGTAGGAAAACAGCAAAATGGACAAATGTTGTTCCCTAAGAAGGAATAGCAAGAATCGGCAAGCTAAAGAAGGAACGTGGTGATTGTAGATACGGCCAAAAGCAAATCAACAGGATCAACACAGGAAAGGAAATGATGTCTGAATATGGAAAACTATTGCAAATCCCTCAGGATCGAGAGATCCTGTGGGATTGCATTTATAATTTATCTTTTCACCCTTTCCTATTATAAAAGGAGACGTTTTGTAAGAAGAAAGAGAGGAGGAATTTCTATATTATTGTAATTGTAATTGTAATCACAGACTCTCACTATCGAGAAGAACACGAATATATTTTAATGCTCATTTAGTTTGATGATTGATATATAATTAAAGTTGTTGTTCCCTCACATTTCCTTAAGTAACTTAGCAGTGTTTTGCTGGTAGCTAAGGGCTTGGCCTCTAGTGGATTCAACTGCTTTTCTTGTGTCATACATTTCCAATTCTCACAAGTGTGATGGTTTGATAGTATTCTTGCTTTCTGTGATTTTATCGCTGCACTGTTTATTATTTTCTAGTATTAACAAAATCTCTTTACTTTATATCATTCACAGTATTGTCATTGATTCAGTTTGCTTTCATCGCAGATCAAGTTTCTTAGATAAATATTTTGCTTAATATAATCAAATGTAAAGAGTATTAACTATTGTTGTTGACACTCTCAGATTGATATTCATTTCTATTTAGATTAATTATTGAGGATTGGGTTTGATTTATATTAAATCAGTTAAAGAGGGATGAGTTATCATTACTGTACTCTCAACTTCTCAACTGATGTTGCTATTACTTTGATGAATGTAAGATTTGATTTCATTAAAGGATTGAGTTTTCTTTATTTACCATTGGAATTTACTAGATGCATCTGTTTACTCTTATATTTAAAAAGATCTGTACTGCAATTTAGAAACATTACTCTCTGAGTAAATAACAACCACACACTATGTACACTCTTGAAATAAGAAGACTTGCCCATATTGATAATTAATGTGAGGATAATTAGGAGTTTTAAAAGGCACCTTTTATCAACCAACACATTCCATAAACTAGTTGATAGGGAGAAGTACCAATTGATTTCTTAGTAGTCAATTTATCTGCCCATAAGGTGTTGACTAGCTTTTTATTCCAAGTTTTCTCATTGTCCTCTAGTAACTTCTTGATGATGTTTACTAGGCTTTTGTTTGAGGATTCTACCAATCCATTACCTTGAGGGTAATATGTTGTGGAATGGCCCAGGGTGATATGGTATTTTTTGCAGAAATCTATCATTCTTTTGGATTTAAAGGCTGCGCATTATCAGTAATGAGCTTAGTTGGACATCCAAATCTAGATAGAATATTGGTTTCAAGGAAGGTTATGATAATAGTATATGTGGCTTGCCTTGAAGGTATGGCCTCTATCCATTTTTTAAAGTAGTCGGTGGCAGTAAGGATCCATTTGTGTTGGGCAGAGGAGAGTGGGTGAATTTCACCAATGAAGTCTAGACCCCATTGTTGAAAAGGTATTTCAGCAGAGATTGGCTTGAGGGGTAATGGCAAGATCTTTTTCTTTCCCTCAAAAATTTGACATTTGTGACAGGAGGTCACATGTTTTTTGACATCAGAAAACAAGGTAGGCTAGTAGAAACAAGCTCTAAGGATTTTATCTGTAGTGTTCTTCCAGTAAAGGTGTCCTCCACAGTCACCTACATGAAACTCTTGTAAAAATTTCTCATATTCTTCTTTTAATAAGAAATTGAGAAGAATACCTTCATGATCTCTCCAAAACAAAACATTGTGTAATATACAAAATCTTAAGGATTTCATCTTCAAAAACCTTCTTTTAGTCCTAGATAATTCAGGAGGAGCTTGTAAATTTAGTAAAACATAACAAATATCAGCATACCATGGTGATTCAAGAAAGGCCTAACTGATTAGTGGAGTCACCATCTCCTCTTCATTATCTATTGCTACAATAAAGTTAATATCCAAGGCCTGACAGTTCGATTCAACCATGAGCTTGGCTGAACCTTGGCCTTTGATTAACTTTGTAGGTTTAATTTCTATATCATACTCTAAGATAGTAGCAATCCACTTTCCTCTCTTTCCATCAGGACCATCCTAAGTTAGGATGTTTTTTACTACTGAACTAGGAATGTAGGCTACTATGTGAGAATATAATATGTATACCCTAAAATATTTAATGGCTTTGACCAAAGCCAAGGCCTGTTTTTCCATTATGTTATATTTCAAGGGGGCATCTCTCAGGGCTTTACTAAAGAAAGAAATGGGTTGTTCATAGCCCTGGTCATTTTTCTGTAATAGGACTACATCTATTGTGTGTTCTAAGGCAAAGAAAAACAAAATGAAATCTCTATCAAATTTGGGACTTATTAATACATGTGTTTTAGTTAAGGCTAGTTTGATGTCTTCAAAGGATTTCTTAGCCTCAACAGTCCATTTTATGGTGGAGTCTTTTTTCAGCATATTGTTTAGTGATCTAATTAATTCTGCTAGGTTAGATATAAATATTCTAAGAAAATTGAATTTTCCTAAGAAAGCTTGTAATTCTCTAATGTTCCTAGGGTGTCTTATTTGTAAGATGGTTTCTATTCTTGCAGGGTCTATTCTTATACCATCTTTCGAAATTATGTGACCTGACAACTTTCCTTCCTCTAATCCAAACAAGGACTTTTTGGGGTTCAAGGAGATTCCAAAATTCCTGCATTCTATAAAGACTTGCCTTAGATGATCTAAATGTTGATTGTCAGATTTTGAAAACACAGTAATGTCATCTAAATATATCAAAAGGAAATCATGAATTTCTTTAGCAAAGGCTATATACATAGCCCTCTCAAAAGTAGCTCCTACATTCATTAGCCCAAAAGGCATTTTCACATACATAAAAGTGCCCCAAGTAGTAGTAAAGGCAGTTTTGGGTTGGTCATCAGGATGAACTAAGATTTGATTATAACCAGAAAACCCATCCAACAATGAGATTCTGGTATATCCAACTATTCTCTGTAAAATGTGATCCATCTTGGGGAGAGGGTAATTGTATTTTAGTGATACTTTATTAAGGTTTCTGAGATCCATACAGAGTCTGATCTCACCAGTTTTCTTCCTAGTTGGCACTAAGTTTGAGACCCAATTAGAGAATCTGATTGGTGCAATCATCTTAGCATTATACATCCTCTGAATTTATTTTTCTATTGCAGGTAATAAGATAGAATTGATCCTTCTTAGTTTTTTTCTAAAAGGCATTTGATTTTCTTTTATAGGAATAGTGTGTTGGATGATGTTGGCGTCATAGGATTTAAGGTCCACGTAACTCCAAGCACAAACGTCCCTAAATTCTTTCAACAACTCAATGTATTTTAATTTTTTAGTTGGAGGTAATGATTTTGAAAGTTTGATCATTTTAGGATTTTCATCAGTGCCTATATTACATTCCTCAATATCAGATCTTAATGGTTCCATTTTAGGTTTCCTAGGAATATCATTTGAATCAAATAAATCTTCCAGAGGGGTTAATCCCTTTGGTAAGAAGTTATCCTTAAGTTTAATTACTTCAGTTTCTTCTTTGATTATTTCATCAATCTCCATTAGTTCTAAGTTATCTACATCTAATTTGGTAAATTTAGTTGGGTTAAGTCTATCTATTTCATCATCTTCTATCTCATTTATTTCTATCTTATCCTTTGCGTTAAGATCTATCGATGTATCAGTATCTATGTTATTATTTACAAATTCTTCTTCTAAAAGTAAAAAGTTATTTATCTGTTTATCATTAGAAAATATTTGCCAATTCTTCAAATTATCTGGAATTGTAGGTTTGTGCCTAACTTCAGCAGTGTACTGATAGTTAGGTTGAAAGGGTAATTTACAAGTGTTGGCAAACATTGCTAAACTATGGGCTTACATGTTGTGTTTTCTAGGGATTACTGCAAGCTTTTTTTCTAAGAAAGTGTTAAGTATCTCTACAATACTATCTCTATAACAACTTAATCTAGGGTCTTTAGTCATATATACAACATCAATTTGTTTTACAATTAATTCAGAGTCTCCCATAACAAAAACTCTTTTATCTCCTAGATTCCTAACTAACTTAAGAACTAAAATTAATGCTTCATATTTAGTTATATTATTTGTACATTTAAAATTCAATCTATATGCATGGCCTTTTGAATAATTGTTCTCCAGATTATATATCCACACTCCTACTCCTGCTCCTAACCTATTTACTAATCCATGAAATTCTAAATGCTATAAAATCTCATGATCATAATTTTCACTATCTAGTGGAACAAACTTTTCATCATTCTCAGCAATAGACCTTCTTATTCATTGAATGGCTCTGTAGTCTGATTAGTCCCATTTTGAGTAGAAACTGAAATTTCTTTTGGTTTTGTGTCAATATTATCCAAAAGTGTTTCTTGAGTTTGATCAACATTATACAAGATAAAGGAATCAATATCTGACTGTATGGAGTAGATGGGAAAGTTTTGAGGCCGATCCTGGCTACTTGCCATATATTTCATTAAGGTTTCTCGGTATAGTTTCTTAGGTTGTCCAAAAACAGAAATTGTTGCATAAGACATATCTAGTTTTAGAGATCCCTGAAGTTTGGCTCCCCATGATCTGGATAAAAACAGGCCATACTTTGGTGGGATGTCAACAACTACAATGTCCATAAGGATGCTTTTGGCAGGCTATTGGACTAATGTAACACATAGGTCTTTAATTAATCCTAGACACTTTACTTGAGTAGAGTCAAATGAGAATACGTCTTTGTAGGGCCTTGTAATGTCTAGGTTCAACTTTTCCATTACTGATTTGGGCGTTAAATTGTGAGAGGCCCCAGAATCCAACATTGCATTGTGTAGAATTTTGTCATGAATACTAAGGCTTATATAGAAAGGTGGAACTCCTCCTTCTAATGGTTTTCCATTAACATCAGGACCAAATATAAGTTATGGTTTATCCTTAAACAAGTTAACTGAATCTTCATTTTCAGCAATATTTAGGGTCTGGTTTATCTGTGATTTAGAAGGTTCATACTTGATTAGTTATGTTAAAGGGACTGGAATCTTTAGCTTTGCTATCTTTGCTCCCAAACTGAAAGGCAAAGAGGCTTTTCTATTTGAAGGTTTTGAGTTTTAGCAGCTGGGATTTGAGTAGGATTGTTTTCTTTCTTTTTGTTGGGGATCTCTTTATATGGATTTTCAAGTGGAATTGAAGTGGATGGTTGATCAGCAGAAGATTAATCAAAGGTTATATCTACAATTGTGGGGCCAGAAGGATTTGGGTTCTACCTAGGGAGAATTTGTAGGATCTTTGAAATAGGGGCTTCTTTTATCTTCTTGGGTTGATTTTGTGTTGTTTTCTTGGTTTGTTCAGGGACATCTACATTCCTTTTTCTTCTCAGATTATATTTCTTGTGGACTTTGAAAATTGTAGAGTCATATCCTTGTTTATAGTCAAATGATTCTTCAGACTGTACCTGTAACTGTTGCAGCATACACAGTTCCTGCTCATCTTGGGTCAGAAAAACAGTGTCTTCGTCATTTACTCCCATTAGGTCAATTTGTGTATCATACTCTGGATTTTCTAGATTAGATGTTTCTACATAATTTTCTTGAAAAGGAGGCCTTATGTTTTGATCTAGTCTATTTTTCCCTATGCTTTGGCTATTTCTGAAATTTGGTTTTCTAATTGGAGGTGCTTGCTTGTTATCCCATTGGGGTTTCCTTTCCATTTTACCTATTCTTTCCATTAGTCTTTCCATATTTTTGGCCAAGTTATCTATTTTAAGATCAGATGTTGAAGTTTCTTCCTTAGCAGTTCTCTTTTCATTTCTAACTCTAGCCCTTTTAGCTAATAAATTTGCTTCTACACTAACAGCTACACTTTGCATCTCTTCTAGTGTTGGGGGGTTTCTTTCCCTAAGTGGGTATGATATATTAGTATCAAAACCATCAGGGAACTTTATTAATGCTAAGTCAGGTGGGGGTCTAAGGTTAACTGGGATGGCATTATATATTATTGAATCTAGTGCATTAATCTTGAACAGTTTCATTAGGTCCTCTCTTACTATTCTCATATTCTGAAAGGATTTGTAAAGTATTCTTTTTCTTTTCCCACCTATCAATAAACAACCTTTGGAAGTTTTCTAGGTCTGTTATATGGTAGGCAGGGAAGGCTTTAAACCACTTCTTGACATCACCAGTCAAATATTGGGCAAAGAGTCTCATTTGGACATTGGCTTCATCTAATTCATGCAGCTCAAAGAAGTCACACATCTTGTTTACATGTTGCTGGGCAGTGCACTAACCAATAGCATCAAACAAGGGAATCTTACTCTTATAGTTTGTAGACATAGCATGAAGTTGGGCTAGTAAAACAAGAGGAGCATATCTATTTGCCATTGATGTTGGTTGGGATGGGATAAGATGTGGGGTTGATATAATTGGGATTAATATAGTAATGGATGAAGAACCTGGACTAGTAGGTGGTGAATGAGTAATTATAGGTTTGTGAGGGAGTGAAGGTGTAAATGGTGGTGTAGAATGGAATTCAAAAGGTACTTAAGTCGAAGGGAATAATGGTGAACTTAAAGTAGTGGAGAACTGTTCAGAAAAATCAGGGGTAGTAGTAGTATTAATGGATATTGTGGAGATTTTAGAATATACTCATCAATTGATCTATTGGCGTGTTGGACTTCAAGGTCTGCTATGAAATCAAGATCTATAATAGTTTTGTATATTTCACTTTCAGACTTTATTTTAAATAATGAAAGACCAAATTTCTCATCAAAGGGAAGATATTTTAAAAATAACCACTCATCAGGACTTGAATTAGCTTTAACTAAAGCTATTTGACTAACTGAACTTTCTTTTTTAGTTTTTCTTCAAATCAGGTTGGGATTATCAACTACTAGGGGAGGGTTCGGATCTGGATTAGCCCTAGTAAAATGAGTCTTCCTAGAAGCCAAAATTTCAAAATTTTAATTGTTTTTGCAAGATTTTTCAATATAACTTCTAACAAACAACTTTAAGAGGCTCCAAATATAGAATTAGAAATTTATTAAGGCTTTTTTAAGACTAATGAATTGTTGGTTCCCCAATGGAGTCGCCACTATGTTATCACTCAAAATTTTCTCTAGAAGTTATTAGAAGAAATAAAATGACCGAGGTAACCAAAAACCAACTTTTAGGCATAGACTCTAGCCAACCTAGGTCCAAATTGGGCTATTTCTATATGATTTAGCTATGCTTTGTTGGGATTTTAGGCTAGTTCTTAAGGTTCACGGGGTTTTTTATTTGTATTGAAGATTGGGTGGTGGGAATCTTTAAACAGATGGATAGAATGATGTCTCTAGACCATTGGGCATATGGAGTCAAAAGAAGGGCAACATAACTAGATCAACTCATTAAATGGAATGTTCAAAGGGCAAGATAGCAGAGTATAGTGCAAGTATTTAGGTTAGAGGGATGGAAAACGTTTTAACCAGGGTGAGAGAGAAATTAAGAATTATCAGACCGGGATTGAAACAAGGAATAGAGGGTAATCAGAAACAAAGGGAAATTAAGAATCCTTTACTATAGATTAAAAGACACAACCTAAACTAAGGAGCAATTAAGAATTCCTTAACTTAGATTATATGTAGAAAACTTATATTTGCCTAATTGTTATAACAAAGTGTAATTAAACAAATTCTGATACAATATTCCAATTATGGCATTCAGATTTAGATCAACAGTATGAAAAACTTTAAGAGATAACGACAACGTGAGAAAATACTTGTCTACACTTTGCTCTACACATGAATCCTTTGAAATATCGGGTCTTTATTCATCAATCCAACTTGTTGGCTCAGTCAATGCTCCAATGGCTTTACATTCTTCCGATCAAGAAGTCTATAGAAATGTCTAAGAATCCACCCTACATACTTCGAATTGTGAAGTATTTATACTGAGGTGTTATTACAAATATCTCAAACTAACTTGAGATTTAATCTAGGAAATACAAAATATCTTCTCGCAGGAAGATAGAGGCAGCTAATGAACTAATTTCGTGTTGTCCCTATTATTGTGGTATTATTGGCTGTTATGTTTGTTTTAGCTCTTTATGCTTTGTGTTGTTTGAATCATCACACTGGAGACTTTATTTACTTCTGTCTTTCATCTGATACTCTATGTCACTGATACTCTTTCACTCTGATGACCTGTCTTTATCCTTCACGATGTTTTCCCTTTACTGCACAATTTTAACCTTTTATTGTGTGTTTCAACAGTAAGTTCTTTTGTTTTTACGTGTATCAATGTCGGGAAGTGGATTTTGATCAAGTCTCAGTATGTTTTATTTATTTGTATTCTCATTGCATCTCTGGTCTGGTTCCTCTGTTTTGATTGTCCATGCTCTGTATAGTTGTCTTTTTCTCGGCTTCGTGTATGATTGTCTTCATCTTCTGTTTATTGTATAATAGTCTTCTTCATTTGAATATAGGATTTTAACAGGTTTCTGGTCGATTCTTGGAGTAAACAGGTTCTATGACTAGTATTAGAACTATTTGTCCAAGCTCTGGCTTCAGCTGATAACCTGAAAAATTCAATAATAATTAAGAAAACATCGGTCTGCTGAAGGGGCGCTTGATGGCTTCATTTGAAAGGGGACACCAGGGGAATGGGTTGTGGTAGCATTTTGAGCATAATCAAAGGTCCAGTGGTGTTACAGAGGTTCAAGGTGGTGCTGAGGGTTTTAATGGGTTTATACAGTTAAACTGGCGAAAAGTGTGAAAACACGGGCTTTCAAGGTTGAAAGTCTAACGGGCGAATTTTTGAAAATGGCGTGGAAATTCATATTTACGGAGGATAGGTGGTTTATCTGAATGATGGGGAGGTGGATTTGAGAGTCGGCAGACCACTTTTATGGCGTTTGTTAACACTCAGGTTGTTCCCTTTGACTCCTAAGGGAATACGGCCGAGGTAACCACAAACCAAGCTTTGGACTGCAGGTCCTAGCCTACCAGCAGTCGGAGAGGGCTCTCTCTTTGGGATTTAGCTTTGTTTAAGGAATGATTTTAGGCTAGATATGATGCACATGGGTTTTGATTTAGATTGATGGGATGGTTGATCTATTCAAGCAGAGTTGGCATGCAAAGTGTAAGAAGTTCAAACCATTGGGCATGGAGTCCATGAATGTGAACCGAAGGGTGTGTTTTCTATGGTAGAAGAGGGGAATATGGAGCAGGATAGCTACACATGCCACAAGGATTTATGCTGGAACAAAGATGAAATGGAGGTCAGGGGATGAGAGGCAATTAAGAATTCTCTCATCCGGTCAAAGAGGGAAAATGGATGAAGGCTGAATAGGGCAATGGAGAATTCCTAGACAACATTCATATGTGAAGGAAACAACTTAAACATGTTTAATTAAAAATGCATATTCATCACTGATTCAGAGGAAAACATAGAAAAGTTACAAGAATTGAGCACAGAGGGCATGAAAACGAGTTCTGATCTATTCATTTTTCCTGCAACTTAGATTATGATATTACAGATGATACAGCTACATATAAATTGATAAACAGAGGGAGGGAAGACTTATTGAACCGTAAGCAAGCACGAGAATTCCATATCAAGTTCTTCAGCCATTAAATACACAACCAGCCAGTTCAGATGCAAGCATTCCAACAATCTTTGATTACAGAAGTCCTTAATATGTACAACGCAACTCTTGAAATGAGAGATCAACCAAACAACCCACCAACCCTTATTACATTGTTGAGGGCTGTATTTATAGGAAAAATATCTACAAAAAGATCTGCTAGAAGATCTTAGGAAATAAATGTAATTAACCTAACTTCTCTTGCAAGTAATGTAAAAATATCTATCTAATGCTGCGTTGGGGGCAGTTGTTTCAAAAAATGAGTTATCTATCCTTTGTTGTTATGCGCTGGCCATTCATCATAACTGCGCATTAGTCTCTGTTCCACTACTCTTCAGTGGCTTCGATGTGTATTTACTGTGATCTGAGAGCCTTAAGTGGCTTCACCGCTTTCTTATTGTCGATCTGATACTCTTTGCCGCTCCACTTATACTCTTTTAATTGAATCTGGGCTTCATCTTTCCTATGGTATCCTTGAAATTGTCAAATTACCGCTTTTCGACCCTTTCCAGGCAAAGGGAATTGCTGCAAATTGAGGCTTTCCATTTTGGCCCTTTTCCCGTAGCAAAAACTGCCTCAGTTTCTGATTCAGGGCCACCTAAGCATCAAATTCTAATTTGCGTGCTTTTCTTTCGGCGGATGATGTCAGCGATACGGCAGGTGATGTCAACAGTGGGACCCAATATGGAGGATGATGTCAGCAAGGTGACGTGGCAGGGTGATGTGGCAGGGTGACATGGCAGGGTGACGTGGCAGGGTACAACACAGTGGTAGGTGAAGTGGCAGCATCGTCATGCAGTGACGTAAGCAATAAGGGAGGGCGGTAAACGGTTTGCGTTGGACCGCTTTTGGTACGGGAGTGGTATGTGTCAGGGGCGACCCGATGCAATAGGTGTTGACAATAATACTGAGAGGGGGGGTGAATCAATATTATCTAATTCTTTTTCCA
This sequence comes from Pinus taeda, assembly GCA_000404065.3. Taxonomy (NCBI): domain Eukaryota; kingdom Viridiplantae; phylum Streptophyta; class Pinopsida; order Pinales; family Pinaceae; genus Pinus; species Pinus taeda. Next base: position 108,513 of record APFE031716584.1, read on the forward strand.
AATCTTTCTTATTTATACTTTGACTTATTTTTGCATACCATAAATAATGAGCATGAACAAGAAAAGCAGGCAGTCACATCAAAGAACACCATATATAAGGTGGAAACCCAATGTGGGTGAAAACCACCTGCTGCAATATGTCTCTATCTTCTTTCAAATTAGAAACTCCTTTT
>APFE031716584.1:110744-126124 GCA_000404065.3 Pinus taeda
AAAACTGAAATCCTACCTACCTACTCTAACCAGCACTTACTTTGCTGTTAGGTGAAATGAAATAACCAATGCAGCCACTTAAGTATTATAAGCATGAACGAGCTTTGCTACTTGTGCTTGCTGGCGAGAAAAACTGAGATCTTGCAATCTGATATGGCTTTGTTAATCTTTGAGAAGATAAGATAACTGCTGACCTTCTTTGTTGAAATAAGAAACTGTACAAAAGGGTCCTGCAGCATATATACATTATTGTTGGACTGGATTGAAGAACTGTACAAAAGTTTGGGATTACTATCATGCCTTGGAATAGGGAGATCATCAATATTTTGATATTGAGGCACACAACCTGCTAATGGAGAAGAGCACTTCTTTACCTCATCATACACCCTATCAGCACATGAATCATATACAACATGAACTGCTATTTGCAATTTATTACAAGCAAGCTCATATGGCCCTTGACTGATCTGCGCAAGCTCCTCCTCTTCTTTGAAAAACTCAGGTGGATGAACACAAAGTGGCAGGGGATCCACTTGGATTACTTGGTCATGAATAGCCACTTTCGAATCTTCCTCAATCTGATATTCGGTGGCTCTTTGGGGCTGCAAAACTAGAGGCAATGTATTTTGAACAATGATTTGGGCTTCCTCCAGATGATTGATATCAACACTTGCTGATATTTGTTTATTAACTGCATGATAGTTCTCCTTAATAAATTGAAAAGAATCCACACAGAAAGGTAAAGTTCCCTCGCTGAAATCAAAAATTTCTGCGCTTTCCTCCTTTACTTCATAGCTGAGATAGGCACTTTGATCATTGATTTTAGACTGCTGATCTTGAACTGTGCTTTCTGCCAAAATAGGCTCTGACTCCTCTGCAAGGCTGATATGGTCATTAGGGTCATCATCATCATCATACTCATCGTATTTTGGTAGGCAGTTGAAAGAAGAGAAGTTGTTATATTCATATAGTATATCAGGAGACTGCTCCATCATGTATGGCTATATGAATATGTCATCTGTTTTGTGGCAGGTTTGTTCATGAATGTCATTACTTTCCTCTTGCAAAACAGATGTGTTCTAGTGCTCTAAACATTCCACTTTCATTGTGATCATTTCCTCTGACTTTTGTAATAAACCATGAAGTTTTTCTTCTTGCTCTACGTTGCGCTTTTCTTCCCTGATCTTCAGATTTGCCTCTATGTCCACTGCCATGTCCTGCATTTGTTTCATAGTGGATGGGCTCCTTTCTCTTAAACGGAATTCTATTTCTGGGCCAAAAGCTCTTGGATAATGCAATAGAGCTAAATCAGGGGGAGGTCTAATATTCAAAGGCAGAGAATGATAAACTTGATTGAATCGGTCATAAAATTGTTGAACATATTCATTTGGACTTCTTTTAACTGATTATATTCTTCAATGAGCAAGAGGAAGTTAAGTTTGATAATCCATCTATCAAGGAAGAGCTTGGAAAACTGCTGAAGATTAGAAATGCTAGCCTCAGGAAATGCTTTAAACCAAGTCCTAACTTCGCTTTGCAAAGAAAGGGCAAACAGCCTGATACTAACATCCTCGTCCTCTACTTCAAATATATTAAGATAGTCTTCAAAGGCTTGGATATGCTTTTGCATAGTAATACCATTTTCTCCATCAAATCTTGGGAGATACTCAGGATGATTTTTGGGCAGAGGATTAAGCACGGGAGGCAAAACAAGAGGCTTATATCTATCAAGAACCTTACGAGGCATGGGATTATGTACAGGGATTGGCTGAATGGGCTTAATATGAACAAGGATAGAGTGATTTGCTTTGACATTTGTTTCCTCCTTGGCTGTATGATGATTTTCAGCAGCATTTAAAGGCTGCTGTTCTAATGTGCAAGGAGGCTTTTCAACTACATTTTCAAAAGGAAAATCATGAAAATCTAGTTTAAAATCATTTTAAAAATACAATATACACAACAAAATTTTATGGAAGAGAAAGAACATGACCTCTTGGATAGTAATCCAGGTCAAAAGCCTGATCTGCTCATATATTTCTCTTGGGTTCATTTCTCCAGTGGAGTCTTTATTATGAGGATTATGTGGAGTCGCCAGGTGGATAAGTAAATTAACTTTGAAGGGCCTGATCTCTGTCCACCACACAGATCAGGACTTGAAATAAGAAACAAAATATTTTTGAGAATTTTTGATCTTTTTTGGGAATTTTCAAAACAAGTTTAATACTTATTCGAAAGGCAAACTGATCAAAAATGGGGATTTACAGTGATGAACAGATGATTATCCCCAGCGAAGTCGCCATTATGTTAACACTCAGGTTGTTCCCTTTGACTCCTAAGGAAATATGGCCGAGGTAACCACAAACCAAGCTTTGGACTGCAGGTCCTAGCCTACCAGCAGCCAGAGAGGGCTCTCTCTTTGGTATTTAGCTTTGTTTAAGGAATGATTTTAGGCTAGATATGATGCACATGGGTTTTGATTTAGATTGATGGGATGGTTGATCTATTCAAGTAGAGTTGGCATGCAAAGTGTAAGAAGTTCAACCATTGGGCATGGAGTCCATGAATGTGAACTGAAGGGTGTGTTTTCCGTGGTAGAAGAGGGGAATGTGGAGCAGGATAGCTAAACATGGCACAAGGATTTATGCTGGAACAAAGATGAAATGGAAGTCAAGGGATGAGAGGCAATTAAGAATTCTCTCATCCGGCCAAAGAGGGAAAATGGATGAAGGTTGAATAGGGAAATGAAGAATTCCTAGACAACATTCATATGTGAAGGAAACAACTTAAACATGTTTAATTAAAAATGCATATTCATCACTGATTCAGAGGAAAACATAGAAAAAGTTACAAGAATTGAGCACAGAGGGCATGAAAACCAGTTCTGATCTATTCCTTTTTCCTGCAACTTAGATTATGATATATAGATGGTACAGCTATGTATAAACTGATAAACAGAGGGAGGAAAGACATATTGAACCGTGAGCAAGCACGAGAATTCCATAATATGCTCTTCAACCATTAAAAGCACAACCAGCCAGTTCAGATGCAAGCATTCTAGCAATCTTTGATTACAGAAGTTCTTAATATTTACAGCGCAAATCTCAAATGAGAGATCAACCAACAACCCACCAACCCTTATTACATTGTTCAAAGCTATATTTATAGGCAAAATATCTACAAAAATAGATCTGATAGAAGATATGAGGAAATAAATGCAGTTAACCTAACTTCTCTTGCAAGTAATGTAAAAATATCTTTCTAATGCTGAGCTAGGGGCAGCTGTTTCAAAAATTGAGGCTATGTGTCCTTTGCTGTTATGAGCTGGCCATTTTTCATAACTGCGCATTGGTCTCTGCTCCACTACTCTTGAGTGGATTTGATGTGCATTAACTGTGATCTGAGAGCCTTAAGTGGCTTCACTGCTTCCTTTGACTTTGATGGAGGCCTTTAATGTTTAGCTGCTCTGATACTGTTGATCTGATACTCTTTGCCGCTTCACTGATACTCTTTTAATTGAATTTGGGCTTCATCTTTCCTCTGATAGGCTTGAAACTGTGAAATTGCCCCTTTTCTGCCCTTTCCAGGCAAAAATAACTGCTGTAAATTGAGGCTTTCCATTTTGGCCCCTTTTCCTTAGCGATGCGTGATTAGCGCTAAGCGCTAATCGCGCATTGAAAACTGCCTCAGATTTTGATTTCGAGCTTCCTAAGCATCGATTTTCACTTTGCGCGCTTTTTTAGCGAGTGACGTCAGCATGATGTCAACGGTACGGAGGATGACGTCAGCAGGGTGACGTGGCAGAGTGACCTGATGCTTACGTCACGTAGGGGGAAGCGGTAGGGTGACGTGGCAGGGTGACGTGGTACTTACGTCACGCAGGGAGAAGCGGTATCCAGTTTCAGGTGCACCGCTTTTGGGCAAAGATGGTTTGAGAGGTGGGGGCTCCGCCACAGTCGAGAGGGTGACGCGTGGCGGGAGTACGACGGGAAAACCGCCCATCTTCCGGATGCTAGCCATCATCACATCAGGGCAGGAAAAGACCCACCCACCATAGATCTGGGGTGCTGGCCATCGGACGGCTGACGGGACAGGTATGGTGGCAGAGGGTTAGGGACGGGGCCCGCGTGCTATGTAATGTTTGTTTAATCACGCGGCCAGGGGGATCAGATTAGGCTGTTGAGCACCCTTGCTTATATTAACTAGCTAATATTAACTCCTAATTCTACTATATAGTTCCCTAACTACTTTCCCATCCCTATTAGGCTATTGAGCACCCTTGCTTCTCTACCTATCTAAGAATCTGCCAAGATTAAGCTGTTTGGACAGATAATGATTCTCTATATTCAAACAGGATTGAACCTTGGGAGACCAAGATTAAGCTGTTTGGACCTCCCTTTAACTGAAAATTCTTCAAAAATGGAATAACTCATCAAAATTGGAATATAGCAGAGGCACTTAGGCTAGCAGACTCTCATGGACACTTCTTTGGCCTCAGTAGCAAATATGGAACATTGCAGCCGGCGGAGTATGACATATTTGGCATGTAAAAATGTCAATCATGAAAGATGAATACCTGCTATGAGCAGGAGGCTAACAGCGTGGGCAGTTTTTAGGAGGGGTTAACCGATGTGCTTCAGAGCTTGACACGTAGCCATCGGGGGGTCGGGGAAAAACACCTTATCGGGTAGGTAAAGGTAGGCTATCAGGCTCAACTTATATCGTTGTGGTCCGTTAGATCTAGGCAATTGCGATCTAATGATAGTCACGCGAAGAAGTTGAACAGAGGGAATGAACGGGAGTTGAGGGGGGGGCCAAGGGTTTTAATCATGGTAGTTTGGGATTAGCTTAGGGATTAATCATGGGTTTAAAAGGATTAGGCCAGGCTTAATTGCAGGATTAGGGAATTAGGTGAGGTTAATATCAGGATTAACTTAGCTTTACCTGGATTTAGGTAAGCTAAGTAAATTTGTATTAAGATATGGGTATTTCTATTAGTTTTTACTAAAACTAAGGGCTGGGGTATTTACATAGGGTTTTAATTTATTTACGGGAAAAGAGTTATAATGGGATTTATATAATAAAATTAGTAATTAATATGAAATGAGCGGGCGGAGTGAGTTTTTCCTAAGTAAAAGGGTAAAAGGTATGTGTTTGCGCATTTAGCTTTATATATGATTAATACTTAGGATAAAATCTTTTTGTGGGTTTTTGAGTGAAAAGGGATTTGCTTGGGGGGTTTTTTACTTTTCCTAGGTTAAAGGTGTTTAACCTTAGGAAAAGGGTTTTTACTTAAGGTAATGAGGGGAAATGGTTTGTGTAAAGGGGAAATGATTTTATGAAGGGGAAATGTTTTTATGGAGGGGATTATAGTACTTGTGTCCATAATTCATTAAGCCGAGGGTCTGTTCCCTCCAAAAGTCAGAGAAATGCTTTGAGCCTGTTTGACTTGTAGGATTAAAAGTACTTAGAATATACTTGTGGATAGGAAGTTAGTAAGTAAAGGGGAAAAGCGAATGAGGGGGAGTTAATCATATGAACTTGTAAACTTTGTATTTGCTTCCATAGTTGACCATACATGTTGAAAGATGTATCTATAACATGATGCATATGTTTTGATCCAAGTAACTTTGTAGTTTAGCAACCTTTCTTCTACTTACCCATTTCTTACCTATAACATATTTTCTTCATTTCTCTAGGTGCATTTAGGCTAGCAAACCCTTATTCATCTATTTTTCATTTAAAAAGTAATCTATCTATTTCTACCTTATATCATCCAAGGGCTCAGATTAAGCTTATGAACTCCTTTTATTTTCTCTACCTATCTATGATCTGCCAAGATTAAACTGTTTGGTCAGATTTTATTCTCTAACTATAAACATAGAATTCAAAGCATAGAATAACCAAGATTAAATAGTTTTATTACCATGGATTATGGCATAAATAACAAGTTGCACACAATCATTATTATGCATAAAAGTAAATAGTAGTGGCATTTATACTTGCACACTTTCATGTTCTTTTGTTTTTTGGGTTCATATATTTTCATTTTCTTTTGACCTTCTCTTATTCTTTTGTCCTTTGATTTTTCTTTTAGGACATACCCTCTTTACAGTTTTTAATTTTTTATAATATGAAAAACATTTGTAGAAAGCAAAGATATGTACAATATTACAAGGCTTAACCTTAGTACTTCAAAATCATGACTCCTATTGGTATAGGAACCTACACAATTTTCAACACAACTATGAAAAAAATCCTAAGTCTAACTCTACTTGTTGTCTTATGTTTGCAGTGAGGAAAGGATGGGGTTGGAGTGGTCTTAGAATATTCCTTGATCATGGAATCAAATGTTTGGGGTAATTATTCAAATTCAAAGTGCAAGGGTCAAAGTATGGAGTGAATTTGGTTGAAGAAAGCAATACTACAGGAGTGCTAGAGGAAGTGCTACAAGAGGTCTTATTTTGCTACAGGGGGGTCTGTAAGCTTTTTGAGGACAAGAATGGTATCTTGAAGGTGAAGGAATGTGGATAAATATGATTGAAGGATATGAGACCCTCTTGGCCAAGCTTAGTACCCCTCAGAGGCCTATCTTGCACCAAAGTTTATGCCAACGGTGTCCTTCATTTTCCCTGGAAGATTGATCTTGGTGGCAGAGTTTGGAAGAAATGTGAAGTTTCCAAGAGATAGATGGAATGGTTTAGAGGGATGTAGAAGAGTTTTCCCACCCTTCCAAGTCAAGAAAAATCCCTGTAGAGTAGTCAAACACATGCGTCAAATGATCAATGCCACAACAAAATAAATTAACATGGAAAGGATAAGTTGAATATTATTAAGATATAGTCTATCCTACAACACAAATATAATTTCCAATTCAATGCTACTAACTTCTAAGTTTTAGAAACCAATCATGCAGAAGGATTACAATCCAACACTTAAAAATTTCCAAGAAATCATAAAAAAAAAAATTTTGGGTTGTTATTGTAGATCTTCCAACCACTCTTCCCACATGAGAGGTGATATAAAACCTACAACTACAATTTTTGTGATAAAATTATGTTGATGGTGCTCGACTCACCAACATTCAGGGGATCACCCCGGTATGAAGTCCCAACTATACCTCACACCGTTTGGTGTGGGAGTCCCATCCAGTATGATGCTCCGGTTGCCATTGTCTTAAGGATTTGCCTCAACTCCTTCTTTTCAGCATAGGAGAGTGGTATGCTTTGCCTTCGAGAAGTGAGGTTTGCGTGCTTGGTGATTGCTAGTGTTACTTGTGTCAATGGTTCTTTCACTATAGAGGGAGAGGGTGAGAGTGAGTCCCAAGTCAGTTGGGAGGAAGCTCCAACTCTGCTAGGAACAAACAACACAACAGGATGTGCACAACTTCCGTAGGAGTAGTCCACATGGATGCGGTAGTCACAACACATAAGGGAAGATAACATGCACAACACTCAATAGATGAGTCTGTGTGAGTGCAATTGTTGTTACAACAAGTTTATGTGGAAGGTTTGTCTGATGTTCAAGGAGATAGCCACCACAGGCGAGACAATGCTAACATCATATACACACATTTTCATTAACAGATTATGTGTTACAACAAGTGAAATAAGTTCAAGTGTTAAACACAAGTTGAAGCAACATGCATTACAAGTGTTCAAAATTAGTCTTACAACATTTACAATACATGTGTGAAAATGTGTTGGCCTATTAGTAGGCTTTTGAATTATGCGAAAGTTCCAAGACACATCGTTACACCATACATCACTAACCCCATGCACGGGGCGTTGGAGCGAGAACTTACTCCTCAAAGAAAGCATTACAGACTCTCTTGGCTATGTGGGAGGAGCTTAGGCAAAAAGTCCTTTCATGTACAAATGCGGGGGTATTTATAGCCAAGGGTGAAATTGACCCTTGTGGTTGCTTGACTACCCTCATGATTGTTTGACTTCAATGACTTTTCAACTTTACGTGACTCTTTGTACAACAAGTGGGTCTCTTGGACTTCCACGTTACATTGAATGACAACACGACCCACAGTAGAGATGTGGATGACATGACTCATGAAATGACTCGACATGATAGTGTTGGTACATTCTTGCTACTGCTGGAGTGCATGTCGAGTTTTAGTGTTGCTCGGTGATGGATGTCTTCATGGTGTGTCACAGCTTCAACTCCGCATGGAAAAGTGCATGGAGTCTTCGATGGTTGTTGGTTCGCTTGATGTTGCTTTGGCACATTGCTCCTTGCATGTATGTTGGAATCCTTGACAGGCTCATATATTCGTAGAAGGTGCATGTTCATCCATTCATTCGTCCGTGAGTACATCTTGCATGTTTGCCAGTCTGCCCGTACGCAAACACATCTTTTCATGATCATCCGTTCGCGAGCACATCTCTTTGCATGCATCGTTCATTTGTCTGTTGGTGAAACTGTCTTTCTACATGTGCTTCGTTCATTCATCCCATTCATCATTACGTCACGTTTGTTGGTGTAACTATACCTGTAGTTACTCATGACGAGACGACAAACCTCCTAGTCTACCATGAGACATGACCATTTCAGATGCAGGTGACCGGGAGAGGAAACAAGGTTGCGAGGTGGGATGATGACTCTAGGATTTGCTGATGAGAATGTTGCAAGGGTCATTGGGTGATGAAGATGGGAAATCCAACATGATAGTGATTGTTCATGAGGTCTGGCTCGGCTGGAAGGAAAATCTACGAAAATTTTAGGAGGGAGAGTCCGGGCTGCGGGAAGGTAGGGCAGACAAAATCTGCGCATTTTCTGGAACAAGTGGGCAGTAGGGGCTTGATAGAAAAATTTGTGAAACTTCTTGGAGGAACAGGCCAGGATGCAGGGATGATTGGCAGACAGGATTTGCACATTTTTTTGGAGGAACTGGCTGGGAGCCTGGCAGCCAAATCAGCACAATTCTTGGAGGGAACTAGCAGTTGGCTGTTGGGTCACTGGCAGCAGAAACTGAGCAATTTCTGGAGGGAACTGGCAATGTGCTACTGGTGCGAGAAATTTCACTGATGTTGGTAGGTTAACCTACTGATCATCTCTACACAAATTCCTAGATGAGCAACCGGTTGACTGTCGAGAGGGTTGGCTAGAAAAAATGCACAATTTCTTGATAGAGACAGGGATGGGCACTGGGTTTTTGTCCAGCATGTCTGTGCAATTTCCTCAGTCAACAGAGCGGGCAAGTTTAGCAACCTCTGCACAATTTTTTGGGGGAGTCAATCCTAGGGTGGCTATCGGGTCCAACTCTCTGTTGGATATACGACCAAAGTCCCACATTGACTAGAAGTGGGGATGATCATGGGTATATAAGGATGGAAAAATATCTCCATTGGTATGAGGCCTTTTGGGGTAAGTCCAAAAGCAAATCCATGAGGGCTTAGACCCAAAGTGGACAATATCATACCATTGTGGAGATATGTGGTGTCTAGAGTCCTTACAAGTGGTATCAGATCCATGCCCCGAAGTTAGCCAAGTGGATGAATCCTCAGAATGCTGAATGAAGGTGGTGGGCCCCGATAATATCACGATGGGATCAGTGGATGAGCTTGGTTAGACAGGCGGTGTGCTCCGGATTCTTCATGGACGTGTCCTGGTCCCAACACGGTGAAGAGGAGTTGATCTGGGATAGAGCAAGATCTCGAGGCAGGTGGTGTTCCATGTAAGGCATGTGCTTCCAACGCATTGGAGTGGAGAATCCTAGTTGGTAGAGAGTGGACAGATGGATAATCGTTTGAGGGGAGGCTCGATGGACCTTTGTTCGAGGGGAGGATTGTTGGATATACGACCAAAGTCCCATATTGACTAGAAGTGGGGATGATCATGGGTATATAAGGATGGACAAATATCTCCATTGGTATGAGGCCTTTTGGGGTAAGTCCAAAAGAAAATCCATGAGGGCTTAGGCCCAAAGTGGAGAACATCATACCATTGTGGAGATATGTGGTGTCCAGAGTCCTTACACTCTCTAGGTGGCCAACATGAAGATTGATTGAATTTCTTGCGAGCGGTGCAGCTTGAAATGAATTGCTTGGTGCTTCTACATTTTTCTGGGTGAAAATCGATCAATTCGATGGCAGGGTGATGGTCTGGTTGTTATAGGGGGGTCTGGTCATCAAAACTTCTGCAAAATGACTAAGTGTGTGAATGAGTGAAAGATGCAAATGTGATCTTACAAACACACACCCACATGACTTGACAACAAGACGACTCAAACCATCCAAACACACATGATCAACATGACTAACCGATGGTGAAAGCGGCAAGCGTGACACTCATGATTGATCATTGATCGACCATGATGATGCTTGCAAGACAGTGAATGCGACTCCGTGTGTGAGTGCGACGGATGTTTTCATAGTGAACATAACATGTACACATGAAGCAAAGACATTGAGAATGACCAGAACATGGTCGCAAGCATGACATTGACATCAATATGCAAAACCTTGGGTGGAATGAACAAGAAAAGTGGGTGCAAAGGCTCACAAGAGATCATGGAACGAACCCAAGTGTATGCAACCGTCAAGTTAAACTCTCATAGGAGGCTCTAAAATTGGGTGTAGGCCAAAATTTTGGAGGGTGGTTGTAGCCACTACAACAAATTCCTACTTAAACAAGAAAATAATTGCAATGACTTGAACAAGAACAAGGAAATAATACAAGAGAGAGACTAAAACCTCTTGGTTGGGCCCAAACGCAAGGGTTTCATCCCTCCAAAATGAACTCATATGCAGGCCAACGACGAACTTCTCATTGACAGAAAATAAGAGTCACATATATCATATAAAAGATAAAAATGACAATGTCAAGCATGAGGTTCTCAATATCTACTCTTATATCCAACAAATATTTGAATCCTAGCAAGCCTTTAGGCTTGTTTATTTATACAAAAAGTAGTTGAGGGTAGTTACCTTGAAAAGAGAAATGATTCCTTCCAAAATATCGATATTGGTGGATCTCGTTCCCTTGGATATTCACGCACACTTGAGTTCCTTGACTACTAGTGAATTCAAGATGTTGGTGAGGAATCTTTTATCTCAAGCTAAGTTGAGGAGTTAATGCAGTGGAAAATCCCCCTAGATTCTCTCTAGATGTCTCCAATCAGCCCCTCCAGAGAAAATATCTCCAAAAATGCTTCTTTCTCTTGCATATTAATGATATTAGGTCACGAAATATGACAATCACCATTTAGTCTTCCTACTAAGCATATTATGGCTAAAAAATTTAAATTAATATGAGAAAATGAGAGTTTTAAGGGTTGGAGGATACCACAATGGGCCTCAAAATATACCTATTTATGGGACCCATCATCACCCCCCTTCTGAAGGTGTTTCTCACCCTTTGAGAAACTCAACCACTAATATGAAGTTCATTCATCGTGTTGGTGGCCTCTCTGACTCCCAAGGCATCTTAGATTTCGTGCCTTCCTGTGGATAGAAACATGCATTTGCGTTTATGTCTGTCCATTCATTTTGTTCTTTTGCCCAGTTTCTTCTCTCCTATAGGCCCAACAGTAAAGGAGGACTTAGTTTGAGTCTTATCCACTTGATATTCAACTTTTGCATGATTCTCTTGTATAGTGGGGTTTTGATCTGATAATGAGATCATAGACACTTATTAAGGTATTACAGACTCATGTGCATGGATATGCCTATGTTACTTTGTGCAATGGATCGATAATATTGCAAAATACATAGACAATGAAGCAGTTAAAGAAACATAATAGACAACACACATAAACACAACAGGTTTAATATGGAGTTCACCCAAAACTCCTGGGCTACGTCTCCTGGTCCAGCCTTCAATGGTGGCATTTCTATTATGTCTTCAAAAACATAGTTTTACAAAAGTATGAGCGCAACTTGAGTCTCAACGCATAACAGATACAACAGAAAGAGTTTTATTTGAAATCCTCAAGCCTCTCTGAGTACACAGACTCTCTCTATCACTCTCTGTCTCTATCTTTGCTCTGTCTCAACACTACATGTTTTGTTTTCTGTCAACCTGTGGCTTTAAAGCCAATTGGCGATGTCTATTCTTTTCACCTTCTTGGACTCTCTGGCTTCCTGACCTCTATTCGCTCAGATCCCCCTCCGAGCATTAGCAATCATTGCTAAATGCTTTTAGGGTTGCTGGCCACCTATATTATAATGAAATGGGTTGTTGGGCCTTTGAAATCCTTCAAAATCGGCATTCTCTGTTTACACAGAGAAATATGTTCAAACACAGGAAAAGTTCACCAAACACTATTTATCGGGCATCAAACATCCATAATTCTGCCTTATACTCCTATCGAATCCACCTGTATATCGACATCATATCTCCACCGTTGATTTGGGAGATCCAGATCCAATGGTTGTGGTTCATTTCAGGTACCCCTTTCGTACAAGGGTTAACCACCCGATAAGGGTGGTTTTCTCTCTCCTTAGCCTGGACATGTGACAGCCAATGTATGGGCTCAAGCGGAGCCTGGCCCAAACCACTTACCACCTTTGGTCCTCCCAAAATCCTTCCTGTTTTGTGATTTTCCTTTATACTGGAAAATATATTAAAATATCAAAATCCTGCTTATGTCAGACTTGATGTAATATACAATAGCATTAAGAAACCCTTTCGGGTCCAGTTCATCGCATTGGCGCTTTATCCTTTGTATTTTGTATAATAAATGAAATACGCGAAATATATAGAAATCTACGGTTTGGCGAATCTCAAATTTTATGAGGTATCGTTTATAGCCCTATTGGGTCTAACTATTGTATCATGCATATATATATATAAATATATATATTATATATATATATATATTTCCCTGCTCCTTTGTGGTTCTCCAACGTGATGTTGCAATGCAACATGGGCCATTGATCTACGCACTTGATCGACAATCCTCATTGACCTCGTTGATTGCTGTCGTGTATTCCTTGTGGTCTCCGCCGATAGCCTCCCTTTTCCACCTGCCGATTGTGATTCGTCGATTGAATCTGGACCATTGATTGGCCAAATCTGATGGCTCCTGTGCATTGTTCCTTTTGACCATTGATAAGCCTATTTTCATTGTTTTCTTCATGTTTTTGGCTGCCAATAGTGTTTTCCAACTTTTTGAAAAGTTCTTCTCATGTGATAGTTTCGAGTGTTTAAAGACTTAGAGGTTTCTTGGATCCCTTTTGGAGCACGCGTTCCCATTGAAAAGGCTTTTGGACCACAAAAAGTTGGTTTTTAAGAATCAATCAAGTGAGGATACAGTTTCCTCACTTGTCCAATCTCTATCCATCTTGTACTACTTGGTTTTGAACCCTTGAGTCCAATTCTGAGGTACTCAACATCCCCTCTGCACGTAGTTCTCACTTTCCTATCCATAACTGTATCTTCCTACAGCTCATTAAGATATTCAGGCAACATATCATAAATAGAAGGCAATTGACTTTGCTCTTCGGGATCTTCAATTAATGAAGGTTCAAATAGTCTCAATTTCTCTGCATTAACTACTGAATAGATGTGCATGTAAGCTGAAAAATCAAGGCAAAAAGCATTCTCACCAATTTTCTCAAGTATCTTGAAAGGCCCATACCTTATTGGCTTCAGCGTCTTACCTTCACCTTTCACTGTGTCTTTACTGATGTACAGCCAGACTTGATCACCAACTTGGAAGCTATTCTCAATTCGATGCTTATCATGCCTTTCCTTGTACTTGGCTTGGCTCTTTTCTAGTTGTTCCTGCATTGCCTAGTGAATTTCTTGGATCTGTTCAATGAACTTAATTGCTTTGGCCACGTCACTGTGTCCATCAACTATTATGTCTTTACTAAAGACAAAATCCAAGGAAGACCTTGGTGTAAAACCAAAACAAGTCTCAAAAGGATATCTTTGTGTAGAAGAATGTTTGGCACAGTTGTGAGCATGTTGCACATAACATAAATGTTCATCCCAAAGCTTGGGATGCTTACTGCAATAGCCCCTGAGCAACTGGATCACTATCCTGTTGACCACCTCTGTTTGGTCATTTGTTTGTGGATGAAAGGCTGTGCTCTTCTTCAGTTTGGTGTCCATCAACCCCCACAGACTTGACCAAAACTTCCCAACAAATTGGAAATCTCGATCAGATACTATGGAAGTGGGTAACCCAAAATGCACCCAAACATGCTGAAAGAACAACTTTGTTGTTTGTTCAGCTGTAATCTGTTTGTTACAAGGTATTAAAATACACATTTTGCTAAAATTTTCCACAATAACATATAAATAGTCATGACCTTTTCTAGATTTTGGCAATCCCCCAACAAATTCCATGGAAACACTTTCCCAAGGATGAGAAGGGATTGGAAGTAGAGTGTACAAGCCTAATTTTCTATTATTGGGCTTGCTTTTAGCACACATGGTACACCCTTTAATATATCTAGAAATTGTTCCGTGCAATCTTGGCCAATAGCAGAATCTTTGCAGTTGTGCAACTGTTTTACTTACACCAAAATGACCTGATATTAGAGAAGTGTGTGCTTCTCGGATTATATTAACTCTTTCAGTTTGAGGAATGCATAACTTTCCCAAATGATACAAGAGTTGGTCCTTAATATGATAACCCAATTCTTCTACTTGTTTTCCATGACTTAAAGTTGCATATACATCTTTGAAATCTACATCTTGAACATATTGTTCAATGTAGCTTTCATGCAATACTGAATTATGCTTAAGTATAGTAGATGCATTTATGATTGGTCTAGACAACATATCTACAACTTTATTGTGTATGCATTTCTTATATCTGATGACTAGATGAAATTGTTGTAGAAAACCCGTCCACATATAGTGTCTTGATTGCTACAATTTAATTTGTGAGTGAAAATATTGAAGTGGCTGATGATCAGTATGTATAACTATTTCTTTGCCCAATAGGTAATGTTTCCACTTTTTCACACTCTGCACTAATGCATACAATTCTTTATCATATGTGGGATAATTAACTACTGTAGAATTAAATGTCTCATAGTGATAACATATGGGTTTACCATGTTGCATCAACACTGCTCCCATGGCATAGTCACTGGCATCTATTTCAATCTCAAATGATCTTTGAAGATCTGGCAATGCTAGTACTGGTGTTGTACTAATATTTTCTTTCAAGGTGTCGAAGGCTTTTTGCTGTTTGCCTCCCCATTGAAACACCTTGTTCAATCCTGTCAAAGCATGTAAGGGAGCTGCAATCAAGGAAAAGTTAACAATAAACTTTCTCCAATATTGTGTTGCTCCTAGGAAGCTCCTAACTTCTGTAGCAGATTTGGGTTTAGGCCAGTTCACAATGACTTCAACCTTAGAGGGATCTATCTTCAATTCACCACCCCCTACAATATGACCCAAATAATTCA